>JZKD02S2233884.1:1543585-1556966 GCA_000966675.3 Picea glauca
TGTATTCACTTTGAATTATAATACACTCATCACTTCACTTTATTATTTACCTTTTAAAATCTCTTAAACCACTTTGACTACTTTGACCTTTTGGGGCTTCTAGATTACATATGAGAGTCCTCCAACTTTGTAAGGCCGTAACTCTCAAACCGTGAGGAGTTATGTGACATTCCACATACCACCAGAAATGGAATGACATGTAATATCCATATAAAATAGTATTACATTCAAATATAGAAAAAATCATACAGTTATCCATCAAACAAACTTGGGTCCATTACCCAAACCTGGGGTCTCCAACTTCTCATGGCCATAACTCTCTAAGCGTGAGGGGTTATGTGACATTGCACATACCACCGGAAATGAAATGACAAGAACTATCCATCTAGGATAGTTTCCTTGACAAATTCATTGTCCTTCATCTCATTATTCTACAATTAAGCATGGGTTCTATTACTCCACAAAGCGTCTTCCCATGAGGGATTTCACCATAAGGGGACCACTTTGGAGTTCATCCATATTTACTTCTTATGAACCATGACAAAGCAATAATGAGTCATATTTACATCAAACAATCTTGGGTCCATTACCCAAACCTTTGTGCTATGGGGATTTCTTCAAGGGTTGACATCAATGAAAACCAACCTGGTATTTAACATATCCTGATAACTATCTAGAGATAGTTTTTTTACGTCCTCAACCCTTAATTGTGATAAGGTTTTGGAACTTATAGAATATTCTTGAAAGTACATACATGGCTAGCCCCATATACATGAGTAATGGGGGTTGGCACGACATCCTCACATACCATGGTGGTCAACACGGTACGTCAACTTGCGGGAGGCATAACATTTTCATACGAGCTCTGAATGACATTAGTTTTTCATCAATGGAAAGTTACCAATGCGTATAATAAAATCACATGGTTCAAGTATGTTGGAAAAATTTTAACCCCCCAAAATTCCATTTGATTCTTGAAAATGGCCTTGAAACTTTCTAGACCCAAATTTTTCCAAACTTGGTCCTAGCACTAAAATGGCCCACAAGTTGATTCCTCCAACTTTTTCCATTCTAAAATTATCTAGATAGAAAAAAAATAATATAATGATCTAATCCATATCACCTAACCCCACTAAATGAACAAGGTTGACACCTCAAGAAATGGACAAAAGAAGAGAAAAGGGACCATGTTTCAATTGTGACAACATGAACAGTAAGGGGCATAACTGTTGTGAGAATAAATTATTCTATATAGACCATGAATAAGAAGAAGATCAAGAATTGGAACCATCACAACATGTATACCTAGAAGAGACTTCTCAAACAATATATTTTCATGCATTGGCCGACATTAGTACTCCACAAACCCTCAAGATACAATGATACATAAACAATAAAAATGTAACAATGTTGATTGATTATGGTAGTACCCATAACTTCATCGAATGAAATTTAGAAAAAGTTATCAATTTATTTGTATTTCCAACACCACAGTTTCAAGTAATGATTACAGATGGAAGTACCATAAATTATTCTAGGAAGTGCCATAGTGTTAATCTCAATATGGGGGAGTATTTATTAGATAGTCGCATCATTTCCATCCAAATGGGTGGTGTTGATGTTGTATTAGGGGTTGAATGGTTACAGTCATTGGAAATAGTAGCCATTAATTTTCAAGACCTTTTCATGATATTTTCCTCAGAATCCAAGGAAATTAAGCATAGAGGTATCCAAGGAAAAACCTCTAAAGTGATAAGCTTGAATAACATGACAAAATTACTAAAAAAGGGACACCATAGTGTAATTTCACAATTGTGCTCACTATATGTTCAAACATATATATCCCTTACTCTAATGGATCTCCAAATGGTTATCAACAATGATTACAAGGTATTTAGAGAGATTCCTAAGGGTCTTCCACTAGCTCGAGATCATGATTATGTTATTCATTTACAACCTAGAAGTATACATATTTTTTTGCATCTCTTTCCTATTTTCATCCATCTTCCTTTTTATTTAATCTTCCATTTCCTTTTTTAGGGATTCCTAATAACATGAAAAATCCAATAGTTTCAACATACTACCACTCATTTAATCAACTTGGTTATTTAATTTGGATAACCTGTTTTCAAAATATTTATTTTCTTTCAACGTCCTATGTGATATTTTTGGATGTTTATTTGTTGTTAATATTTTCTTTAGATCCATGTGGGATAACAATAATAATACTCCTCTATTTTATCTTTATCACGAATTTTGATTCACCAAAAACCATTCTTCCAATCAAAAGTTATGCCAATTGTAAGTTGTGTATCTTTCAAACCCTTAATTTGGAGTATGTATGGATGGTTTACCTTTGTCATGATAAATCTATGAATTTTGAACCCTTATGAATCTAAAATTTTGGCCTGTAGTACTCTGATATGACTTTTTAAACTCCTAAAAAATTTAAAGTCTGAACCTTTACTAATAAAAGGTTATAGCACAAATTCCAAAATGACTTGTTTAAGACTAATTTTATGATCAGTAAAAAACCAACTTCCACGAGATATATCTCACAAATTATAATGATTCAAACTCTCAAAAAAATTCCATACGTAACTCACTATGTCTCCTAAATATTTAAAAAATTTCAGAGTCTGAAACATCACAGAAAATAAGTTATGGCAAAAATCTAAAGATGGTTATTTCCAAACCAATTTCTAAATTAGTTACAAGCCCTGTATTTCATAGACTATTTATCCAAGTGTAAAGTGAACCAAAAGTTAAAACTTTTACCACATATACTATACAATATCTCCCGAGTCTCGACAAAATTTCAATGTCTGGAAATTCCTATAAAAACAGTTATAGCGAAAATTCCAATATGACTTGTTTAAAATGGAATTTAGGGTGAGTCACAAACTCTATATTCCATATGATATATCTCCAAAATTATGAGGAACCAAACCTTTAAATTTTTACCACCTATACCCTAATACTTCACCTATGTCATCTCAAAATGTCATGGTCTGAAATGTCCCTTAAAATACGTTATAGAGAAAATTCCAAGGTGTCTCAGTTGAAGGACTGAAACCACAGCAGCATAAGCTCTGAAACCAAATGTTATGATCTATTTCCTTCAAAATGATAAAATGTCAATGAATAAAATCCACTTAGAGGGGGAAACCTTATTTTATAATATATTCAATTCTAAAGACAATATGATATGAGATACGATGATCCTAAGACTATGTCTCCTTGGTGTGTGTGTGTGTGTAGGAGACAAAGGGTACAATTAAGGTTTCTATCCAACCTACTAATATAACACTAGAAATGTAATAATTTAATATATAGGGGCTTAATAAGGGGTTTTATACATAACATGCAAAATTTTCTATGACTTAACACAACAGGTGAGTAGTAGAGGCACTAAAAATATGATTAGCAATAGAGGCAACACTAGTAAGAGTAACAAAACAGGCACTAGGTGTAAATTTATGTGTGCCACTTACAATGGGCAGGGCATGGAGAATCAAGAACATCTATAAAAAGTAATTTTTTATTGGATATAATTCATCAAAATTAAGTAATTGCATACACTAAAATACTAGAGTTCATCAAATTTAAAAATTTGAAACCTTGAATTGATTGATGTTTTCCATCAAATGTAGTTGTTTAACACTCCTTTCTTTAGAAGTATCTTGCATCAAACTAGTGAGTTTTTATGGCCATTTTTTAACCTATACTTTTATAGTGATGAAACGATCAAAATGATAAAAATTCCATCCCCGTGACCATGCTCAAGTGAGTTGGAATCCTAAAACTAGCAGTTTAGATGGATTAGAACAATAATAAACATTGATAAAAACACCTATAAAAGTAATATTACATTACATATCTTGCATCATTTTTGTCTCTACAATCATCCTACAATATAAATAACAATATGCTAATTAGATAAAAAAGAATGCATATAAGATAGAATTGTTGAAAGCATTATATCTTCTAGTTAGCGTAAAACTGTTGAATCCATAGTCTAGGTACAAAGGAAGGAAAAGTTTTAGGATCCATACTCATCTTATAAAAGTGGAAATCTTGGTGAATCTTACTAATTACTAAAATGCCAACTATATGATGTTTGATGATATTTTTGAAAAAATATTAAAATGTTGAAGGATGTTCTATAGTGTCTAGAAACTTTTGGTCATTTTTAAATTCAATTAGTTATATCTTATAGAATTAGGGTGAATTTGTATTGGGAAAAAATGGAGATTGGTCAATCACATTTGAAAAAAAAATGGGAAATTAACCAAATAGAAAAATTTAGTCCCTTAAAATTTCAAGGCCTTGTGAGGTTATGGAAGCATGTTTTTTGTTCCTTAGGCTGGTAGATCAAGGGATACTTCTACATACACCGATCTAGGGTTTTCCAATGGAGGCAAGCATTGCAAAGGTTTATATACTACACTTCCTAACAATGAACTTTGTCACCAACCTTGATGAAAACACAGTTCTTTGGATATTCAAAAAGTTGAAATTGACACAAACCCTATAGTAGGGCCTATGGTTGAAAAACCTATATGGATCATAATAGGTAAACCCTCCTATTGAGGCTACAATTTTCTTTAAAAAGGGCCATATTTACATTCGTAGGCTAAAAAACTTCACCCATATTGAGTAAGAAAGTTGAAAAGAGTGGTCAACTAAAAAAATCATTAAACCATGTTAATAGGACAACCAAGATATTCTTACAAATACAAAGCCCTACCTAAACATTTATTTACCTAAACATTTCTTTCACATGGATATTTATAAAAATTAAAAGGAAAAAAATAGTAATATTCCTAGTTTATAGTCATCACTATACAAAAGTAAAAATTCCCTAATATAGTTAGGGATGATAGCTTCATAGGAAACCCTAATAGTATAGTAGGGTTTCCTCCCTATATGCATGTGTATCATACTCATCAACATGAATTTCCAAAGTAGTAGAGGTATTAGTTTTAGAATTACCTCATCATAACATTTCGATAGAAGCTTCGAAGCTTCCTTTGGTAGAACCATCGCCTCTTCCTTTTGTTGGCTAGACCTTTCCACAATGATGATATCACTTTCTCGTGATGGGATAACCACTAAGCTTTACTTGTAATCGTATGATGAAGGTTGTGGCTTGCCAAAGTTAACTAGGCCAACAATGATTTCGAAAAGGTGGAATTTAATGTAAGAAAGGGACATCAGATATCAACCCTTTGAGCTATATCCAAAATAATATCTCTCCCAATTAATTATTAAATATTTATAAAAATAAACTTTAGAATTTCCAAACTTCAACTATGCCTTACAAAATTGAGCATAATTTTTTAGAATTATGTATCATTCTAGAAAATTAGGCAATGGATTTTTGTTACGTCACATCACATGGTTAGTGTTCCTATCAACGTAATTAATTTATATGTAATAAATATATAATCATTTCCTTCCAAAAAAAATCATTTGTATGCATTAATGATGGGTATATCGTAGGTATGATGTTTTGTATTTCAAAAAGTGACAAATATTTATTAATGTTTTTTCAATTTAAAGAAAGAATGGATTTTTGTTACGTCGCATCACATGGTTAGTGTTCCTATCAACGTAATTAATTTATATGTAATAAATATATAATCATTTCCTTCCAAAAAAAATCATTTGTATGCATTAATGATGGGTATATTGTAGGTATGATGTTTTGTATTTCAAAAAGCGACAAATATTTATTAATGTTTTTTCAATTTAAAGAAAGAATGGTTTTTTTAGTGTACATGGCCTGGTATACGATAAATATGTTTCAAATTTATAATATTGTTGATGTAATAAAATGTTTTTTTAATTTAAAGAAAGAAAGGTTTTTTGTGTGTGGACATCGCATGGTATACGATAAAGATATTTCAAAATTATAATATTGTATATGTAATAAAGTTTTGTTAGGATCAAGATGGAATGGAGTTTACTCTTATAATTCTTTGGTGATTACGTCATGTTATTATCACTTACTTTGAATCACAAATGTTATTATCACTTACCTTGAATCACGAATGTGATGAATGATTGGAGTTATTAGAATCTATAATAAATTTGTCGAAATATATTCATTTTCCATATAAAATAATTTCAATAGTCATACGGGTTATGTTGGGTTTGGGAACTGTTACAAAAGTTAATAAAGTAGAAAAAAAATATAACATCACACACAACACAAAAGAGACAAATAGAAATGGGAGGCAATGGTAATATTTATTGTTCAGTAAAATAATGGAGAAAATGGATTACAATTCTCAAGAAACTCTTCACGGGCTTCTTCATTTAAATAGGATATTATCAAGCATTTCCAAGAATATGGAAATCCAAACACTTGAGAAACCTCTGCCCAAAATAATGTAATTAGAAGGTGTATTATCACAACCCATCAATCTCCATATTGACAACAATTTCCTGATACCTTTCCCAATGAATCAAACATCGCCTTTCTGCAATCTAAGAAAATCCAAACACCATCGTAGCTTCTCTATCAATACTATTTGTGTGAACATGTCTACATAGTTTGCTTACTCTAATATGGACCATTCCACCTCCACTGAATCAACATAAACACAAATTAAATCGTTACAACCACTGTAGGTGATACTTATACTTCTCAGATACAAAAGCACCCACTTCTCATATACCAAAGCACTTTCTATGTGTCCACTCACAACATCAAATTCCTGTGAAATATTTGAACATTACATCGTAATCATAAGCCTTCCTACTATATTTTACATGAGACATATAATTATTTTCTTCCTTACTATCAAGAGATAAACTTGAAGAAATATTACAATGGAAAGCTAAAGGGATTTTACTTGTTTCACAATGTTCATATTGAACCTAAATGAAAACCTACCATTTTTCTCATCTTTGTGTACTTCTATGTCCAAGATTTTTTTTGTTGCTCCTAGCTCCTTCATCTGAAACATCACGGTCAACTGATCCTTTAACCTGTTGATCCCAACCATGCTTTTCTTGCAACAAGCATATCATCAACATAACACCAATATAATGAATATCTCATAAGCACAATGATCATACTCACTTCTTAATAAAATTTGGCACACTGTGAAGGAATCATGCATATTGTACTTTGCTTGGGTACCTTATGCCATACAATGATACCCTGGGTTTGCAAACAAGTATCCCTTTGTGATCCTGAACAACTTCTCATAGTACATATATCTGCTATTGATTATTGGTGGACAATATGTTTCCATAATATGCATCTCTTAGCTTAATTTCCATAACCAACAAAGATATACAACTTTGTTCCCTTAACCAAATCTGACGAATCCAGCTAAGAGATCCTTCACCTTTCACCTCCACGATGATTTCAATGGAGTATCCAATTCATGGACTATAAAAAAAAAGAAACCACGGGCTACCAACACACATGTGCTTTACCTAACATCCCCCATAACAAAAACTGACCAACCTTCCCTTAAAGATAAGGTGTCCAAGAATATTGCATGCTAACCCTTATCACCTAAGTCTACATCTAGACTTTACCTATGAAAACCCAAGGTATGTATTCCTAAAGAGGTCTTACAATAACCCCACCTCAAACTTTTCATTCGAGACTTTCCACCTTTTGGTGAAGTCACTGCTAGCCACCATTGCTTCACACTCCATTTCCCACAACCAACTCAAATCTCCATAGCACCGTGGCCGATGAAAACACCTCATACAAATCAAATCTCATAAACATAAAAAACAACAATACCATGTGTAGTTCATGATCGGAGTTCTTCAACGTCACCTCCTTCTCCAAGGCACGATCCCTAGGTAACATAACGCATATCTCCCTTTTTTGAGATATCTGGAAATCCTCCCCACTAGAAACTGCAATTCGACCACTTCCTAGAGCCCCAATCCATGGTACATTTTCTGAAGGGTTCTTCCCAGCATCCTTCTTTTGAATTTCCATATCTACATCTTCACCACAGCGAATGAATGAATGGTGTGTTCATCACATGTAGCTCCTCTCTTTATCACCTCTCCCTTGGCCACAGAACAGAGGGCCCTCACTCTCACACATGCTGTGACCATTCATTTGATCGTTGTCAATGTAAACGAGTCATGGTATCGTGCAACGCTGCCCGCATTGGTTGCCCTTTTCCTGTCATTACATCCACGACCATAACTCTGACTGCTCTTGCCTCGTCCACGACCTTCTCGGAGCCAAAATGTTCCGGCCCTGGTGCATTCCTAGCCGCTTCACCATTCGTAGCCCTACACGTCCTTGGATCTCCTCCTAGGGTATCTTCTCTGCAACAGGCTCCTTCTCCACCGCGCGCGCGCGGAAAAACTCACCCCAAAATTCCAACCCTTTGCAGAGTCTTCCTCAGCACGCGGATTGGACAATCCTCTATCCTTCGCTGCCTCCCTTACTGTGGCTGAACTTTTCTCCTCTCCACGTGAGCTCTCTCGGCTCTGCAAGCATATACTTCCAACGATCTCTCTTATTTTCTTTGAGCTCTCACATGCTACCACTCAACCTTGCTCGGATACCACTCGTTGAGATTGAGTGACCTACAACACAAAAGTTAATCAACTAGAGAAAAAGCTATAACATTACATACATTACAACAAAGATGAAGAGAAATGCACGACAATGGTAATCTTTATTGTTAAGTTAAAATAATAGATAAAATGGATTAAAATTCTCATAAAACTACTCACATACTTCTTCATTTAAACATGAGATTTTCAAACCTTTCCAAGCATATGGAAAGCCAAATGCTTAAGAAACATAGACCTAGAAAAGTTTCTTAATTTTCTAATTACAAAAACATTTTTCTTATATTGTCACATAAATATTTGTATAAATATTTTTACATGATATGACATTTTGATAAATATTTTATTTCAAATTTATTTAATTTGCTTACAATCAAATTTTTATTTTAAAATATCCATAAATTAAAGTTGAAAATTTATTTCCACTATGTGGATGCTTGCACGAAACACTTGGCCTCCACTCACGTCACCTCTAGCACTGGAATTGATGGCCACTTGGCTCCCGCTCCTCCCACACTATATGTCAATTAACTTGGTGAATTGCTCGAGGCCTCGAGCATTAACTTCGTGAGCCATTACAGTCATGCTTTAGGTGCGATGAAGTACAATGGCGTCGAGTTTGTCTCTGCAAATGGTGTGGGAATTGATTTCCCATAGCTCTTTCCTTTTCCACTTGGGGAACCTCCACTCCCAACTCATTCGGTACAGACCTTGGCTTGTGCTTCTCCTCGACGAAATTCCTCTTGATGCACATACCTCCTTTGGTTGGTCTTCTCTTGCCAACTATGTTAATCTAACCTTGCTCCCAATTCAATGTTGCAGTGGCCTTCTCCTAAGCTTCTGCACAGGTTGTCGTGGCCTTCTCCTATGCTTTTCCATAGGTTGCTCCTAGTTCTCTCAATTCCCAGACACATGAGTGTTATCCCCACTTGGGGAGGGGAGGTCGTGGAGGCAGAGCGACTGGTGCCCATTCTCAACCTATCGTGGTCAGTCAGGAAGGCTACGATTGTTCGGTCCCGAGCTCTATCCAACAAATGTTGGATGACCGGGAGGAGGAAATGACCAGTTTCCATTCCTCAACCGAGCGCACCCAAAGGCACCAAAGAAGCTATTGGATGGTAAAAAATATTCTGGCCCACTCCCTTCTTAGTCTTCCTGTTGTGTTTGTTCAGAGTCCCTCCAACTCACAACGTTCTCCTACAGCCCACCCACCATCCTCGGATGGCCAGCACAATAATTTGGCCCCTTTAGATACTAATTGCAGATAGACAACACATGATTAGCTAGTCAGGTAGGGTGCACAGGCAGGTGAAGTCTAGAATTCCCTGCCACGCCCCCCATGCATCAAGTCCATCACAGTGATTTTCCACCCATGTCCTTCTTCACCAAATGTATGAGACTTCCCACCAAGGAAGAAGAATCTAGCTCCACTAGCTCCTTCAGTGATAACGACTTTGTCGAGTGCCTAGTGGTAGAATAAATCCCCCCTAGAGGTATTTTGTAATGTACATTTCCAAATAGAAGCTCCAGAGAGGAGGCTTAATGGTATAAACCACCCCATTAGACTATAGCCAGGGCCAAAGAGGGATAAACAAGGTTACTAGAGGCCACTCCAGTTACAGGTGTTATATTTAGAAAGTGACATTGAGCTAAAAAGGGTTAAAAGCGATTTTAAGTCATTATGAGCTAAAAATAGAATTCAACAGTGAATTAGGGTTTCAACAATGATTTAGGGTTTTGGAAGTCAACAGTGAATTAGGGTTTTAGCATGATTTAGGGTTTTGGAAAGACAGAAAGGAAGGGTCAATGACCTAATTCATCATTATGTAGATTATGACTTGTCATTGAGGAGAAGAGGCACATCTCAGGAGAGATAGTTCAATGGATTCCAGGAGGAAGACACTAGTGGTTGATTTCGGTGTTGAGAGACACACCCTAGGCACTGAAAACATCATTCAAGTCTTCCATCATTCTTCAGCAGCAGTTACACAGTGTTCAACAACAAGGGCACATTCATCCAGAGTAAGGGTGTAGCTTCTGAGAGGGTTTTTAGTCGACTTATCCCATCCAGGGACAATTTCAATATTTCCCTCCGACCCATTTGAGAGGAGGGCATGATGCATATTTTTCCTGGTTCCTCATCATATTCTGACGGAGGAATCAACTAGGATGCATTTTCCAGATTTGACATGCGACACTTTTGGCGGGCACATTTGGGGTTCCAGAGCGAGCATTAGACCAGATTCAGGGAAACCCTTTCGACCCATTTCCCAGTAGACCATGGAAGTCATTTTGAGAAATATCTCATCTGATTTCAACGGTGGAATCACTTGGACACATTTTTCCAGAAGAAGAGGGACGCATTCCCCCAGGGGTATCCATCCGGGGTCCAAATTCATCAACAGAGGGGTCTGACAGATACCATTATTGAGGACTAGAGAAGGGCGCATCATTTGGGATAGTTTTGAGGCCATTTCGAGAAGTATATGTCCCAGGGTGAATTTTCTAGACTTCCAGCAGTTATCGTCAGAGCTGCCATAGTCCCAATGCATCAATTGATTCCGCAGTGCTCCCATATTCCGGGTATTATCTTTTAGTTGCTTATCTCTATTCTGCCTAAGTTCCTTTGTCTGTTGATCTAGTCGAGTATTGTCAGTTTATTCATCCGCATTTGGCCATTTTGTAATCCACAGAGATATCATAATACAAACTTTGTAGTCCTTTATCGCATTTATTATTTGTATGATTATTTATATGTTGTAAACCATTGATCCTACACACAAATTAGCAGTGTTTCCTAGACTAGCCAAGTCATGAACATTATAGTGGTATCATATCTTTAGTCCTGCCAGCCTGTGATTAAAGACAATGAGTGCAGCAGAAGACCCAGAGGGTCATGAACACGTAGGTGACGAATATGTCACTTACAACATGCATAAGGAAAGAAGGCATAGGCCTGATTTCCCCCCTTTTCCTCCTAGCTCAGAGGAAGAGGAAGAGGCACACAAAGAAGTAGAGAGA
Organism: Picea glauca; assembly: GCA_000966675.3. Lineage (NCBI taxonomy): Eukaryota > Viridiplantae > Streptophyta > Pinopsida > Pinales > Pinaceae > Picea > Picea glauca. The sequence goes on from JZKD02S2233884.1 coordinate 1,555,178, forward strand.
AGGGCATATCATGAGGCTGAGCATGAGGCAGAGAGGATGCTAGGAGACAGATATGAGCGACCAGAGGGCAGTGGCAAGGTTCCCGTAGATCCAGGGAAAACTTTCATGCATGTTATTAATGATATGTTAGCTAGTCAACGAACCATGTCTCAGTCCTTAGCACAGGTGGTTGATAGATTGGCTAAAGTGCGCACCCCAGACACACAAGTCCTGCATGCAGCACAGGGGAACTTAGGAGCAGGAAGTAGACCCCAATCACCCTCTTGCACATACACCTCTGCGAGTAGGATTCCCAGACCCCTGTTTCCCAGTTTCCAGATGGCACCCCCGGTAGCAGCACCGCCACTGATAGAACAGAGGTCACCCACTCATGCATATGGCATTGCAGAGTATAGGAGGGAGTACACAGCATTGGGTCATGACTTCCATCAGGAGATGACCTTAGTCGAGTACTATGGACTTAGACTCAGGAACTGCCCCAGAGAGCCGCAGAGGGGAGGACCACAACAACATAGGGGCATAACCTCGATTTCATCCAAAAAGTTTGGAAACTCACCATCCCTTCTTTCGACGAATCGCCCAAATACATCGCCAGATCTTGGGTGCAGAAGCTAGACACATATTACAAGCTCAACCAGATGACCGAGACAGAGGCCATCAGTTTCACGACCTTACACTTGGAGGGTGAGGCACACGAGTGGTGGTATCATGGACTTGTGACATTGGGTCACATTCGCATCACCTCCTATAGGGAGTTTACAGATAGGCTCATGGACAGGTTTGACAGGAAGGATCCCAATATACACTTCAGGGATCTAGCCTAGTTGAGACAAGATGGCACAGCAAAGGCGTTCATCATAGAGTTTTAACGGGTAGCCATGGCAGTGAAAGATATATCAGAGCCCATGCTAATCATGCTATTCACAGAAGAAATCATAGAGACTTTGAGAGGATGGGTGAAAGCATACAGGCCTCCTACTTTGTAGGATGCCATCCTTTGCACTCGAGATCTGACAAACTCAGTGCCAAAGACTAAAAATTTCTCCAAACCATTTGTGCCCTAGAGGGATTGAGACAGGAAGCCATTCCAAAGAGAATGGAAGGGCAAGGAGAAGTTGGATGATGAGACTAGGAGAGAGCTTATGAGGAAGAATCTTTGCTTCAGCTGCAAAGATCCTTGGGTCCCAGGCCACAGGTGCATGGGCAAGGGAGAGATTCATTATATTTAGGTAGCGGCAGACAACGTGGAAAGTGAGGAGGAGGATCAGGATAGTGGATTCACTAGTTCAGAGAAGGAGTCAGCACCAGTAGAGGAGCAACCTCCCCATAGTCCACCGACACCGGTAAGAACCCATCCTCCAATAGTCCCACAACCGCCAAAGTAGGCTAAAAAGAGGAAACCAACAAAGGGAGGAGTCATAGCGACCCTTTCTGGTGTTCCCAGGTATGATACCCTCTATATCCGAGGGATTATTCAGGGGCAACAAACAATTTCCCTCATAGATGGTGGGGCCACCCACAACTTCATCGATGCTTCACTAGTATCGAGACAGGCTCTTCAGACAAACGAGTTTGAGTGATTTGATGTTGCGGTAGCAAATGGCCACACAGTGGAGTGTCTAGACATAGTTCCAAACTTAGATATGAACTTAGGCAACTACATAGTGAGAGACGCATTTTATGTGGTTGACCTATCGGACACAGATGTGGTGTTAGGAGTTTAGTGGATGATTACCTTGGGAAAAATCACTACCAACTACCAAACCTTGGAAATGGGATTCAGAGATCA
>JZKD02S2233884.1:1563409-1576545 GCA_000966675.3 Picea glauca
AGATGAGGTAGCTTCTCCGATCCTCATATCGTTTCTGTTTCTATGACATTTCCCTCCTGGTCATCGTATCTCAACAACGCTTAAGGTAAGCAGCCATATTTCCTATTTATTCTGAAGAAACATCAGGTCATTTTGAAGAAATCAATGCCAAGAAAGCTGATAACACTAACATCTTTATCCTGGAATCGTTTTACAGATCATGAGCCAAGTATCCAAGTCAGAACCTGCTTGCGCTGCTTGCAAGGTCCAGAAAAAGAAATGCTCAGAGAAATGCGTGCTTGCACCTTATTTCCCGCAGAACGATCCCGACAAGTTCCTGTTGGTACACGGATTATTCGGAAATGGCCATGTCGTCAAACTACTACAGGTTCGTTGGATTGTTGTAAATTCTAATATCCGTTTATTGCATGCAGTATATAATCAGTACAGTAATTAGTAGCTAAAATGCGAAAATAATCTAAAACCTAAAAAATCATGTAATAATTACAGGATCTCCCAGCGGAGCAGAGAAGTGATGCAGTAAGTAGCCTGGTGTACGAAGCAAGAGCCAGAGTTGCAGATCCTGTCCATGGCTGTGTAGGAGTAATCAACGATCTCCAGAAAAAATTAGAAGAGGTGCAATTGCAATTAGCTTCCACACAAGCAAAGCTGGATAACATTAGTATGCAACATTCTAACATCTTCAGTACCCTCATTAATACAGGGTACCATCAAGCTTGGTATCCCAATTTTTACAACTCCTCACCTCAAGAGAGTCAAGACACGCAATATACTAACTCATCTGTTTTAGACGACGAGGTAGATAATCTGGACTTATGGGAGACATGAGCAAGAACGATTAGCTATTGTTTGATTTGAGAAAAGCTGTATCACAATTTTTTTGGTGTTTCTCCCTTTGTTTTGCCTATTCCCAGTCGTCCCTGCCCGCTGCTGCTGCTTCAAATTGTGATTGGATCTGAGTTTCTGTGGCAGATTTTAGGAAGAATCTCTTCAATCGTTTTAAATTTATGTAAAGGTTTGTTGTTTTGAATATTTCAACTGTAAATAAAGGTGGTATTGTATAAGGTTCCACGCAATGCATTGTATTATATTATTTGTGCGAAATATGATGGCCACAGCAGAATTCAGGTACGACTTTCTGATCACGGATGGAATTGTAAATGAAAAAAAGAAGACAAAAATACATAAATAAAATGCAGAGAGTGAATTACTATGCAAAACCACATTGTCAAAGCTTTGCAGATGCTTTTATTTATAATTAGGTCGAAGGCGCTTTTGAAGGGAGGGTTCTTCTCAAATTTTTCGTTCAAACATTGACAAATGTGGTAAAGCCTTTCTTCCAAACGCGTCTGTTCACTGCCAATAAAAATACGCCGTCTGTCATATCTCCAGTGTATCTGTCTATTCTCGTTCGCTATTTTCTTTAATCAAGACGGACCATCCCAGGAGCAATCAAATTCGAATCCGGGGCCTTCCAAAGGGTGTTGGTAAAGGGTTTTCGCCCGTCATAAGTCTTACTCAAAATTTGGTTAAAAATATTTTAAAATCTAAATTTTAAACAAGAGAGAATTAATAACATTGTTTAAAAACCACGATTATTATATAAATAGGCAATCCATATTAGTATCATAGATTTTCTTAATAGGCATTTAAGAGTTGAGTCTTGATAGGTTCAAATTTAATTAGGCCTAAAGGTGTATATCTATTGGTAATGGGCACAATTAATCATCTTTTAATTTAAAATTTTAATCTGATGGTTAACAATTAAAGATGCTGGAATATTCTTAGTCGTCCTCCCAAATCAATGAATGTGATTTACTGTTAATAATCTCCTTGTATTTTTTAATGCATCCGTCTGTTTACTTTTTAACATTTACCTAATCATATTAAGAAATTACTATGGCACTGTATAATTGCCACGTTTAAATGATTAACGTTTAACATTACCACGTTTGAATTATTAACCACGGATTTCCTCACCTGTCCCTACGTTTTCCTCAGTCGTTTAGACATTCATCAGTCACAATTATGTGACTGTGCTAGTTGATAGTCCTGATTCAATTTGTGGATCTATGGCTATTAGTTGAAGTAGACGAAACTATCAGAGTGAACATTAATTTTATTAATTTTTTAAACTCCAAGAGTTTCGAGTAATAAACATTTCTTTCCAAATTTTTATAGGTAATCTTGCTAAAATTTAAATTAACAAGTCTCCGATTAGTCTTTTCCATATTTCTTCTATCATTTCCATTTTTCTATTACCTTCCATATTTCATATTACTACAAAGCTTGTGCCTTGTATCATCACTCATAAATCATAACACAAACTTCTCTTTTCATTAACTTGTATAGTTACATTGCCAATGTTTTTGTAAGGAAATAAAATAATGAAAAGGGTCATTCGAAATGTCCTCTCATGGTCTCTAGCTATTATGCCATTTCATTTCCTCTACTCTCGAAGGAAGGAAGAATTAAAACCACAAGAGTAATTAAAAGGGGCATTATAAATATCGTCTTAAAATGTTGGTTACTTATATGAATTCATACACCCAAAACAATATTCTAATTATTCCAAATTCAATTAATAAAATCAGGGATTCCATGTATTATAAAAACTCATATATCTAAATAAATTATTTAGTTATGCCAAATTTAATTAATAAAATTAAATTACTTATATGAATTCATACACCCAAAACAATATTCTAATTATTTCAAATTCAATTAATAAAATCAGGGATTCCATGTATTATAAGAACTCATATATCTAAATAAATTATTTAGTTATTCCAAATTTAATTAATAAAATTAAAACCATGAAAATAATTAAAAGGGACATTATAAATATTCTTTATCAATGAATGTCATTGGCCACTTATATAAATTTATAAGTCCAAAGCAATATTTTAGTTATTCCAAATTCAATTAAAAAATTCTATGTAATATAAAAAGTCATACACCAAAAGAAATCATCTAATTATTTAAAATATAATTAATACATCCAAAGCAATACTTCACTTATTCCAAATTCAATTAATAAAATTAAGTAATTCTATATAATATAAAAAATCATACACCCAAAAAAATCATCTAATTATTTCAAATATAATTAATAAAATTAAAGAATTATATATACTTTACAATCACTTAAAACAATCCTTTAATTATTCCAAATCCAATTAATAAAATCAAAGGATTATATGTACTTTGCAATGTATAAAGTTTGAGTAACCATATTCCTTAATACTATAATAAAATACTTTATTATATACTTCAATGTCATATCCCCACTCCGAGTCACGTGATAAGCTCTATCTCTTGAGTGTTTTCTACATGAAGAACTTCTTTTGCATGATTCAATTTGTCATGGAGCTTGTTATCCATGATTCAACTTGCTAGATATTTTTTTTGTCATAGCATTTCATTTTTCAAGGTGCTTTTCAAGTTTTTGGTTTATTTATTTGCTTAATTAATTATTTATTACACTAATTTGATATCTTTTATTTTTTAAAAAGACGCTTCTAAGTGTTATATTTTAATTTGATGTTTTTTATATTTTAAAAGGACTCTTCTAATTGTTATATCTTTGTCACTTTATAAGATATCATATTTGAAGGTGTTACTTTAGTTGAATTTTCATTTTCCTACAATTTCTCTTACATTTTTTCAAATCTTTTTTTTCACCCTTTACAATTTCTAAGTGTTATATCTTTGTCACTTTATAAGATATCATATTTGAGGATGTTACTTTAATTGAATTTTCATTTTTCTATAATTTCTCTTACATTTTTTCACATCTTTTTTTTCACCCTTTACAATTTTGACAATTTTCATACTTTTTTATTATCATTTTGACTTGTTTTATTTTTACTTATCTTTTTAATATTATTTATTCTTCTTAATACCCGATACCACATCAAACTTTAATATGAATGAATTTGAGATGTGCCCTCAAAGTTTTGAATTAGTAAGTAAATTAAGTTTACACTCCCTTATAGACTTCTATGATTTAATTGAGAGTTTTTTATGATATTAAAACCTATCAATATATATGAGAATTCAATTTCAAAATTTATTCATTAAAAATAACAAAATTAATGATTTCTAAATATATTATTATTCTAATTGATTTTCTTAATGATAAATATATTGAGTATTTTTTAAAATTTTATAGAGACCAAAAATGTCACCATCAAAATAAAGAGTGATTTTACTATTAAATTTTATCTCTATTTAATGACTAAATATAATTTTTTATATTTTTTATATTTCTATTAAATATATTATTATTATAATTGATTTTATTAAATTTTATCTCTATTTATTTAATGATTAAATATAATTTTTTATATTTTTTATATTTCTATTAAATATATTATTATTATAATTGATTTTATATATTGAGTGTTTTTTAAAATTTTGTAGAGACCAAGAATTTGACCATCAAACTACTTAACTACTTATTAAATAGTGATTTATGATTAAATATATTTTTTATATTTTTATATTTAAATAACAAAATTAAAATTTAAAAACTATGAAGTGATTTTTATATTTAATAATTTTTTTAATAAATTTAAACACTTTTACAATTTTAAAAATAAATTTATAAAATATTTAATTATATTTAACAATCAATAACTCAATCCTTCATAATAGACCATTTAGACTTCTTCTTCCATCCTATTAGGTATATTATGAATAACAACTCCTCCATAATGAACCATTTAAACTTTTTCTTCCATCCCCATTAAGTAGTATTATGAACAACATACTCCTAATAAGTAGCGTTACGAACGGTTACGGTAACTTTGAAATTGTGATTGGATTATGGTGCATGCATGAAACTTATAAGATTTCATCTCGAAGTTATATGATACTCAAAGAATGCATCTTTAAGTGCTAGACACATGTCTAAATATGGCCGTCAAAATTGACAAAACCCTAAGCAAGCTAGGAACCATGAAATGGATAAGTGTGGATAATCATGAAATGGAAAACTGTGGATTTTCAAAATTGACAAAACCCTAAGCAAGTTAGGAACCATGAAATGGATAAGTGTGGATAATCATGAAATGGAAAACTGTGGATAAATTTTGCGAGGATCAAGTTTACATGGGATTATGGACATAGATTTTTATGTACCATATACATCAATTTAATCATTAAAAATAATTAAAAAATGGTCAAATAAAATTGATTAAAATTAAATTGTGTTTTAAAAAACTATTTGATTTAAGGTTTTTTTAATTTTTTTATTTGTTGGTAAAACAAAAAGGTTCTTGAAGGGATATATAAAAAAAATTAGATTTATCCAAATAGGGGTCTATATGGTAGATTTGTGTTTTTACATGAGTGCATTGGTTAAATAGATCATCCAAATTATTGACGAGGGTAATTTTATGAAAAAATCTAAGTTTTAATGTTAAAAATTGAAAACTTTAATTTTATATGGCATCATTATATATTACAAATTTTGTTTTAATATGAATATATTGTTTTTATTCATTTTAAGAGTAGTCTTAAGAAGTGTTGATATTATGGTAGCTACTATGGTAGTTGCGGGAGGTATTAATCTCTACTTGTAACCTTTGACGAGACTAGAATATTTTGGGAAAAGAGAAACGTTAAAGCCTTGAAAAATAACCCTAAAAGACAAGTCGGCTAAAGAGAATAATTAAATTGAGTTTTTATCCCCCAAGAAGAGAAGTCGGCCCAGGCAACTAAGAAGGAGTAGTATAAATACATGACGCTAGAGCTCATTTGGAACTCAGTCACTCGCAACAACATAAAATCAGTTGTGTGCAAGTTTGGAGAGTAGTTGCAGCTGCAACTACTGCAACTTGTATTTTTTATTTTTTTTCTTGTCTTTGGTTATCTTTGTTTGGTGCACTATCCTTGGTTGAATATTGATTTTCTACCAGAATTCTACTCTCTATCAAGGTTAAGGTACTGGCATTTATGCCTATGGTTGGGTGACAATATTGTTTATGGTTAAATAAGCACATTCACTTTTCTAATAGGTTATGGGCCCACACCTCCTTCAAACGGTCTAACCAGTGGAAGGAAGCTAAGCCATAAGATTATCAAGCTTGTTGAAGAAATTTCGCTAGGGTTTCTAGCAGGTTCAATCACTGAAGCACTGGCGGTGGGGTTACTAGAAGGTGTAGCTGGAAACCCTAAACCTCTTTCCCAACACCTTATGATGGAAAAATTTACTCATAGAGAGGATATTCTAGTGCACCTTAGTCTAATGCACCTATTGGCACTCTCAAAAGGCAAAAACGTCAAGGTTGAGATTTTGGGTCAAAGTCAAAGTTTGACCAACTATCAATCAACAAAAATCAAGAATGATCATCTACACTATTCATCTCTTACATGAACTCTTGAAGATGACATGTGCATAATTGACACTGGAGCTTCCAGGAATATGACAGGAGACTAGGAGAAACTCTTCAGTTTGAATGAAAATAATACATCCTACAAGGTAGGAGTTGGAGACAAGAACACCTCTCTAGATGAAGGAATTGGTCAATCCTCCATCAAATTGAAATGAGGTAACAATGTTCATTTGAGTAATGTCTTATATGTACCTTCTTTAGAAAATAACCTTGTATCCATATCTTTCTTAGAAGACATGGGAAATAGAATAGCCTTTGTAGATGGTGAAGTACTATCCTAGTCTAGAGACTCTAACATAGAAAATGATAGAGTTATTGGAACTCGTGAAGGAAGATTATAAAGACTACTAGAACATAATTATGAAGCTCTTATACATGATGAAGTCAATCGAAGTTAACTTTGGCATAGAAGGTATGCTCATCTTAACTATAAATAATTACCTTTCCTCAAGAAAATAGTTGAAGGAATACTAGAACTACAATCCACACATGAAGGAATTTCTAGAATATGTGCTCTTGGTAAAAATGTTAAGAAGACATTCTCAAGCAACAATAATAGATCTAATACATTCAGATGTTTTGTGGTCCAATGTCAATCAAATCTCTAGGAGGTTCTCTTTATTATGTAATCTTCATAGAAGATTAATTAAGAAAGACTTGGTTATATCTCTTAAAGACAAAGGATGAAGTTTTCAACAAGTTTCAAGAATTCAAAGAAGAAATAGAAAACCTCAAAAGAAAGAAAATCAAGACTTTGAGAATAGATAATGGAGGAGAATACACATCCAAGAAATTTGTTTCCTTTTGCAAATCAATAGGGATTAGGAGGGAGATAATCGTTCCTCATAATCCTCAAAAAAATGGTGTAGCAGAAAGGAAGAATAGATCCATTGAGGAAATCATGAAGGCACTAATGAATGATCAAGGTTTATCCATGTATTTATGGGGAGAAGCAACCATGACAACAATATATGTTCAGAACATAAATCCCCATCACATACTAAAAGATACGGCTTCTTCATCGGCTAGAAAAGGAGAACGGCTTCTTCACCACCACTGGCTTCAGGGCGTCAGATGAGTGTGCGAAGGTCCTGTTTTCTCCCCATGCTTTCGCACCTAAGTGTCAGTTGAGATATAGAGAGCTAGAGATGCCTTTCGATACTTCTCATTGTGATTCGCAGAGTTGTCAACGTCATCAACGTCATAGCGAGAGCGACCAGATCAATAGCCAGACTTGGTCTACTTACGAGAAGTATAGATCTTATTCCGCTTAGCCTGAGACTGATACTTCGCATTGCGAGTCACCATCGATGGAATAATGACAAGAAGCCAGTCACTGTACCTGCTGCTCTGGTTAACGTAGCGACTGGTCTGCTGGTCCACAACCCGCGTATCCCATGTGAACGACTGAATACCGACTGAGTTTACCGCGTCATAGTAGCCAATATGACTCCAGAAGAAGCCTTCTCAGGAAAGAAACCCAATGTGGAAAAATTAAGAATCTTTTGGTGCCCAATTTAGATTCATATCCCCAAGGATAAAAGGAAGAAACTAGAACCCTCAGAAGAGAAGGGAACATTTGTTGGATACAATGAATCATCCAAAGCCTACAAAATCTATATTCCAAAACAACATAAGATTGAAGTCAGTAGAGACGTAACCTTCAATGAGAAGACGTCTTTCAAGAAATCTATAGAAGAATCCATAGAAGAAGAAGAATAAGAAGAGATTAAAGAAGAAAGCACCTATCTTCCATAAAGTCAAAATGAAGAACAAGAAAAACATGATCATCTGATGCAAACATGTGAACCTATTGAATCATTCATTGTACCCAAAATTAGAAAATGTCCATCCTGTATTGAAGCTACTCTACGAGAAGAAGAAAGACTCAAATCCCCAAGTGGGACCTTGAGAGGAAGAAAAAATCCAAAAATATTCACCATCTATGCAACATGTATGAACAATCTTATAACTGAAGAGGCCCACCACATTTTAAGAAGAAGCTCAGAAGAAACAGTGGAAAGAATCCACGAAAGAAGAACACTAGTTTATCATGAAAAATAACGTATGGGAAATCATGCCTAGACCCAAGGAAAAATCGGTGGTAACTTCAAAATGGGTCTATAAGATCAAACATGCAGTAGATGGAAGCGTGGAAAAATACAAGGCAAGGTTCGTAGCTAGAGGTTTTTCCCAGAAGGATGGAGAAGATTATGATGAAACATTTGCTCATGTTGCAAAATATACCTCTATTAGAGCCATTATGTCTCTTTTTTCTTCCATGGGATGGAGTCTACATCAGATGGATGTAAAAAAAACTTTTCTCAATGGAGCAATTGAAGAAGAAGTATATATTTAACAACCTCAAGGTTTTGAAGTACATTCCAAAGACACTCATGTTTTCATATTAAAGAAATCCATGTATGGACTCAAGCGAGCTCCAAGAGCTTGGTATGCCAATATTGATAGTTACTTAGTAAGACTTGGTTTCTTTACAAGTCATACAGATCCAAATCTCTACTACAAGGTTGTGAACAATGCACCTATGATTCTACTAATGTATGTCAATGACTTATTCTTGACAGTTGTAGAGTCTCTCATCAACCAGTGTAAAAAGGAATTAGCTTCTGAGTTCGATATGAAATATCTTGGTCTCATGCACTATTACTTGGGACTAGAAGTATGGCAAAAGAGTGGTGAAGTATTCCTTGGACAAGGAAAGTATGTAGTGAATATTCTTCATAAATTTAGAATGATGGATTACAAATCCATGGCCACTCTTATGACCATAGACTTAAGAAAAGTAAGACACTTAGATTCTAATCCAGTAGACCTGTCCCTATACCGACAATTGATTGGGTTGTTGATGTATCTATTAAATACTCGACCATATATTTTCTTTGTTGTAAACACCTTAAGCCAGTTCCAGGTGGAACCCAGACATGAGCATTGGATAGCTACAAAGAATATTATGAGATATATTCATGGGACAATAAACTCTCGTTTAATATACACCTCATCCAATGATATACAATTCATGGATTCAAAGATTTAGATTGGGAAGGGAGTGCGGAAGACAAAAGGAGTACTTCAGGGATGTGTTTCAGTTTGGGATCTGCTATGATATCATGGGCCAATAGGAAAGAAAAATTTGTCACACTCAGCACAACAAAAGTAGAATATATCGTAGCATGTGAGGCATGCACCAAAGAAGTATGGTTGAGGACGCTGATTTCTGGATTATTTGATCAAGTACCGGATTCGACCGTAATATACTGTGACAATCAAAATTGTATGAGGTTATCGGAACACCCAGTGTTTCATGACTAGTCGAAACATATTGAGATCAAATACTACTTTATTCATGATAAACTCTAGGAAGGAGAAGAGAAACTCTAGTGTATCTCCACAGATGAGTAGGTAGTGAATATCCTGACAAATCCTTTGTCTAGAATAAAGTTTGCATACTTAAGGGACATAGTGGGGCTTGTGGAGATAACTCCCTTAGCTAAAAGGGAAGAGATAACTCCCCAATTTGGGAGGGATAACTGATATATATTATTGATTCATGGGCATTCATTTTCCAGTTTTGAAAATGGTCCAGGTTGGGCATTTCCTTTCTAGTTCAGAAAGTGGTTTGAGATTTTTAATGAATGGGCATTTTCCAGTTCGGAAAAAGGTCCATATTGGAAAGTCATTTTCGTAATGAAAATGGTTCTATAGATTTTTGATGTACCATAGACAATGATTCCCCTTATGGACAATGTGGGGGAATGGTCTAAGACAGTCATTATTCTTGGAATTCACTCTAAGTAGTGGTCAAGAAGAATGTTCTGCCTCACCGAGAAGTTATTCTTTCGAAGTTCAGAGTTATGAGAAGTTTCTAAGAATGGTTCATTTTGGAGGTTTGTGCAGGATAATCATTTCCTTATGAAATGGTTTGGAAGGTTATTCCCTAGGGAAAAATCATTCTCTCGAGGTTGCACTATGCTTAGTGTCGTAGGAATGGCCAATTTAGGTGAATGTTCCAGGTTTAACAATTAGGGACATGCATTCCCTAGGGTAGAATCATTCTCTCTAGTTTGCACTATGATTAGTGCCAGAGGAATGGCCCAGTTAGGTGAACGGTCCAGGATCATAAATCAAGGACAATTATTCTTCTATGATTAGGAAGAATAGTCCAGATAGCCCATGGCTGATGTTTTACTTTATGAAAGAATATGCTCCTCCAGATCTCACAGTTGTGAGTGGAATAATGGCCCAAATGATTCAGTTGGTATCATGATATTGTTTATGCATATTGATATCAAATGATATGATTGTTTTAGAGATTGTATGTCTCTGGACAATAGTTGTATGCTATTGTGGTGGATGTGATCCATTGATAGTGATTGTGGGTCACTGTTTAGTAACAGTGTGCTACTGAGAGTGGTTGTGTACCACCAGATAGTAGTTGTATACTACTATGAATAGACACAATAGTTTTCTATTAGATGGAATTACTCTAATTTCTGTGGAGACTATCCAATTGGATAGTGATAATGGTGCTCGTGATTTGATCATGAGATATCCTGTGTAGCTATGTTGATGCTACTAGTTGAATGGTCTATTTTTTCTCAAGACCATTGTCTTGTATACCTCCCTAGCTAGAAGGGCCTATTGATATTATGGTATCTATGGGAGGTATTAACCTCTACTTGTAACCTTTGATGAGACTAGAATATTTTTTGAAGTAAGAGAAACCCTAAATCCTTGGACAATAACCCTATATGACAAGTCGGCTAAAGAGAATAATCAATATTGAGTTTTTATCCCCCAGGAAGAAAAGTCAACCCATACAACTAAGAAGGAGAAGTATAAATACATTACTCTAGAGCTCATTTGGAACTCACTCACTCATAACTATAGAATATCAGTTGTGTGCAAGTTTGGAGAGTAGTTGCAACTGCAACAACTGCAACTTGTATTTTTGGTTTTTCTAGCTTGGACTTTATGATTGGTCTTTGGTTATCTTCGCTTGGTGCACTAGCCTTGGTTGGTTATTGATTTTCTACCAGAATTATTCTCTCTATCAAGGTTAAGGTGCTCAGTGGTGGCATTTGTGCCTATGGTTGGGTGACAATATTGTTATATTGTCTATGGTTAAATGAGCACACACACTTTTCTAACATGAAGAAGAAGACATAATTACCAATTGTTTCTGCATTTGGTATGTCATTTCCAAAATGAATTTATTCTCATCCACCCAAAGTGAATGAATCTAATAGTGTAGATCTTGTTGAAAGAGAACAACCATCAAAGAAACAAAAAAGAACATTCAAATCTAAATGGAAGACAAGATTTCCATCAGATTATTTTGTAAAATATTGTAATGGTAATGAAAGAATAAAATTTTCTAAAGAGAGAAGTACCACTCTTCAATTTAGTGGTCTAAATGGCCATACAAAATCATAATTTCGTAAATTTTATTTACAATTTTTGGAGGGAGAAACCAAATGATACAATTTTCCAAATTCCAAACATGCATAACTAATGATAGATGTTGAAAATGAAAGAATTATATGAGTGATTGAAAACTTATATTTTGTTTCTATATATGATTTACCTAATGAAATGTATAAGTCAATTTGTGACATGAATAGGTATAAATTCATTGCACATATGCCTCTAATAGGTGAATACTTTGCATACACAAATACAACATATGGAAAATAGCTTCTCCAAGTTTATAATGAGGTATATTGGAATAATTTCAAATATATTATTTTGTTGATAACCCATTTTACTCATTTTTAATTGATGAAAGAACTGATTGAACTCCAGAGCAACATTTGAGTATTTCTATTACATATTTAACAAATTAAGGAAGATTACAATGTGTAACAAAATTCATACACTTTCTGTGAGAACTCTTTTAGTAGAGACGTAACTATGTTTGATGAATTTAGTTGGATTTGAATTTAATAAGGTATCCTCCATGAGGAGTATTCATGACGGTTCATCGATTAAGCATTTTCGAGATGCTTATCATTTATTACATATCCATTGCATAGTTCATAGAAAAACATTGGAAGAAAATGATGCCCCATCTCATTTTCTAGAGTTTCAATATAATGACAAATTTTCAATTAAGGTATGGGCAAGTGCAAGGTAATGATGGTCTCTCAACATGCGTTAGTGGCAATGAAAACTTGGAAAACTAACAATTTGTTAACTTGGAGGTATTATTCAAGGTACTTCTACTATGAATTTGAATATGGTGTAACAAGATGAAACATAGGAAAATAAATTATATTTTTGAATATACAAATTTTATTCATAGAAATTGTGAATAACTATGTCAATTTTTTTTTTCTAACAATGGTATCTTATTTTTCCAAGAAAATATAAGGTATATGTTTTTTTTCATGTAGTTGTTGAGCACCTTAATGATGGAATTTATTTTAAAAACTTTTATACTTGTAGTTAACCTGTTTTTCTTGTGCGGTTTATTTTTTGGAAATTTATAGGATTAATTTTATATATTTTTTAAATTCTCAAAGTCAACATACCCCTGAAATTACAACGTCCTTTGTTCGTGCATAATAAAAGGGTCTTAACATGATAAAAAAAAAATATTTTTGTTTTAGATCATAGATAATGGTCTCTTCTAATGCCACATATAACTCATTAGATAAATGGTTAAGTCGCAAAATGTTATAGCATAAATAAGAGAGCTATGTATTCTAGAATTTT
>JZKD02S2233884.1:1586400-1604537 GCA_000966675.3 Picea glauca
CTCTCCTACATCATCTTTCCTTCCCTCTATCTCTCCCTTCCCATATCTTTCCCCCTCTCTCTCTTTACCTCTTTCTCCCCCCATTTCTCTCTCTCTCTACAATTCTCTCCCTCTCTTACATATACCCCTGTATCCTATAATACCCCTAGTTCGAACCCTAATTTTACATATAAATGTAAATGAACATATAGGTTGGTGAGACAGGATATTTTAGGCCAGAGTTCATGTGTGGTTATTAGGTTGGAGAGACAAATGCTAAATGGCCAGTGATCCATCATTGTAAAATTTAATCACATGGAAATATTAATGAAAACACATCACTCTTATAGAGAAACCATGTAAAAAAGTATGGGGGCCTAAACTCCACTAGGTATGGAAAGGGGGCTAATCTAGGGGGCTTAATCCCAAATGAATACTATATTAATATTCCTTTAATATTCCTTAAAGTACAATGCATGCATATTTATTTTATCCTAAGTTATAAGGAGGGGAGACAAGTGAGGGTCATGTGGGCCCAAAGTAGTTTCCAAAATGACAAGTGCCAAGTTGGGAACATGTATACATATAGCTATACTTAATTCATTTCCATGTGGGTGATCAAGACCATTCTGGCACTCACTCCGCAGTCACCCATACTTTGTTGTTACTATACCGGTACTTGTACCCTGGTTAGTGGGAGAGAGGGATTGAAGAAGTGGGTCGTCAAGCCCATAGGATTAAATAAGTAGGTTTTCATGCTTATAGGACTGAAGAGGCAGGATGTCAGGCATGTGATTAGTTTCTCTAGGTGATAAAATACTTGGAATTATTCCCGGGTGCATTGAAAAATAGCTACATGGCTCTGAGACTTTCTATTTGGCCTATTGTTGAAGCCCCAGAAGGGAATTGGGGCAGCCGAGGGACTATTGTGCATAGAAGGGTCACACTTTCTAGGGTGGGACAACAATGTGGGAAATGAGAGACTGTAGGCTAGTTGAAACAATTGGGCACCTTGGACTAAGAATTTATGTTTCTTATCAAACCTTAGAGTATCTTAGTTTTCCCTTTTCCATGGTAGAGTTTAGCCCCATCTGGGGGGTGACCCACTGTTCAGACTATGAGCAATGTGGTTTATTTCTGGGAGGAACATAGAAGGTATGCATGCAGTTGATGTTTACTTCCTGAGATAGTGTCTTTCATGTGCTTATTTCCATTACTATGTGTGTGCAATTATGATTTTTCTGTCATGGAATCTTTGTTGTTAAATTCTATATATGAGTTGTTATATTTGCATGCATGTTGTTATTATTTCTATTTTACTTTGTTCATATGTATAATTTATTATTTAATTTAATGCTATTATAATTTTTAATTCTATGTGGCATGGCCCATCTCAGGAATGGGGTCATTACAAGAGAAATTCTTTGAGTTGTGGAGAATGGGGACATTACAAGGTGATTTAAATTGATATTAAAGTTCAAAAATTTAAGTGGAATAACCCAACAAAGGGATGGGGATATTAGAAAGTGGTATGATATCTCCAGTTTTCAACATTGATCCTGGATGGGACAATTAGTGGAACACAAAAGTGAAAATTACAGACTATGCAGGAAAAATGTTTGACCGAATGCTGGAAAAAGGATGTCTTAAATTTGTTTGTTGAAATTACGGTAGTAATATTGAGAGGAATTTCATGGGTAATGTGAATAATTGAGCCTCTTTGAAAAAAAATAAAAATTGAACATAAGAAAATCGAAAAAACTAGGGTATTTTTCCATACGATGATGTCGACATGGTGTGCAGGCCACGTGTGAAGTGATGTGGTATAAGAAATATATGTGCTGCCACAGTGGAAGGTACATGTTGAATGTGATTATAGTTGGTAGGTAATGTAGAGCCATGTGGCATACCAACTGTCAATCCGATGAACCATGGTAAGATCTTGGAATGTTTTCTAAGTGTCAGTCCCACAAAACTATTGTTAGATCTTGGAAATTTTTCTAAGAGTCTGCAAGTCCACAAAGATGGAAAAATGACTAAGTGTTAGGATTTTTCTGATAGACTTATACAAGATTATGAGTCCGCAATTCCGTGAGTCCACAAATATGGAAAAATGACTAAGTGTTGGGATTTCTCGGAAAGACTTACATTGTTGGAAATACTGAGAGGGGGGGTGAATCAATATTACCTTTTTAAACAATTGATAGTTACTTTGTTATTTTATTAATCACCACAATAGATAAAAAATGGAATTGTATTTAAAATCAATTATATAAATATATTTAACAAGAATTACAAGGTTTTATAAAGAATAATTTGAGATAGTGAAGGAAACTAATTCTTTTTAGAGAATAAACACTTGGAGACACAAATCCCCTTCTTCATGGCACCAACCCTAGGAAGCACCAACTCATTTGTTTTAGGAAACCAACCCTAGGAAGCTCCAACTCCCTTGTCGTTATGGCACCAACCCTTGGAAGCACCAACTCCCTTTTCTTCGGGGCACCAACCCTAGGAAGCACCAACTCCCTTGTTTTCACACTTTACTTAGTAAAGGATATGAATCCTTCCTTTCTCCTCCCTTCCATCCTCACTCCATAAGTATATTCAAATTTCCTTCTTTGACTCTGCTTATGATTTTTATCTTCAAATCTAGACTATAGAGACACTTTATTCTCACTATTCTTTCTTGTTTATATAGTCTTCCAACTAGTGCGAGCTTTGAAGCATTGTGTCACTTTATTTGAACTTTGAACCATTGCACCTCTTCATTTAAGTGATAATATTAAACTTTAATGTTTTTTCATTTTTATTCTTTATTCATAATGTTTATGATTCAACTCTTATTTAATCATGACTAAGTATCGTTTCATTAGTATACAGATATCGAATTCTTGTGAATTCGAGTCTTAATCAATAGACACTCCCTTCGACAAGAATTCATGTGATCGCGGGCTTGAAACCATGAGATTATCCATTCCAAGCATTGTTTTATTAGAGCTTTATTTTTCTACCTCGATTATTCTACGTGGGACTATATTCAAAAGTCCAAGGGATTGCTTACTTCTATCCTCTTTAGCTTCTTTACCTTATCACGTGACCGGTGTTGGAACCAAGTTCTCAGGTCTTTGTCCTTTGATACTTCCAACCTTTGCAGTCATTCAATCTTCCCGGAGTACATTTTTTCGAAGTGCATATATTGTATTCACTAGTAGATCAGATGGTCAATATTTAATCTTCTGTTAGATGGATGATCTTGGATTATCCAGAGGCTTCAAACAAATCGATGACCGGGACTTAATCAAGAGTTGAGATAAAAGGTTCTCATTCACTTCGGGACTTTAGCTATTCATGGCTCCAGGACTCTAGAGTAGAGCAATCCCTTTAGAGGTTTATGATTCCGCAAGTCCGTGACTCAAAACGATTATGATTCTGCAAGTCTGTGAGTCCACAAAGATGGAAAAATGACAAAGTGTTGGGATTTCTTAGACAAACTTATGCAAGATTATGAGTTTGCAAGTTTGCAAAGATGGAAAAATGACTAAGTGTTGGGATTTCTCAAACAAAATTACACAAGATTATGAGTCTGCAAAGATGGAAAAATGACTAAGTGTTGGGATTTCTCAGATAGACTTATAGAATATTATGATTCTGTGAGTCCGTGAGTCCGAAAATATGGAAAAATGACTAACTTTTGGGATTTCTCAGACATTTTTACAGAAGATTACGAGTCCACAAGTCCACGAGTCTACAAAGATGGAAAAATTTCTAACTGTTGATATTTTTGGGACAAAATTACACAAGATTATGAGTTTGCAAGTCCATGAGTCCGCAAAGATGGAAAAATGACTATGTTTTGGGATTTCTCGAAGAAACTTACATAAGATTATGAGTCTGCGAGTCCACAAATATGGAAAAATGACCAAGTGTTGGGATTTCTCTGACAGACTTACAAAATATTACGAGTCTGCAAGGCTATGAGTCCGTGTGGATGGAAAAATGGCTAAGTGTTGATGGTGGGGTCATGGAAGGGTCTTGGACTGAAGAGTATAAATAACAACCCAAAAAGTTAATCTAGGAAATTAATTTCCTAAGGAATCGAATAAAGGATTCTGATGAATTATTGGAACAAAATTGTGCATAATTTTCATGAATCTGTTAAATTATTTAGTCTAAAAAATCTTGTTTCCTGCACATTTTTTAAGAGTTAAAAAAATTTAGATAAAAAACAAGATCAACATAGATATAAACAAAACGAAAGATACACGGACAACTTACAACCATGAAGAGGAATTCAAGGGGTTGTATGCCATTTTGAATAATGAAGGTACATATGAAAATGGAAAGGGAGTACAAAAGAAGGAAAGCATGAACTTAGTAGAAACCATAAAAATTATGCAAAAGGATGTCCAGATCAGTTATAAAGCTAAAAATGGGATGTTTATGGGAGCCAAGGAGTAGCAAGAAGAATTTAGCATCAATTTAATGTAGGTCTTGGAGAGAATTGAGAAGAATATGGATAAGGAGATTAAGTCAAGAAAATCTAGGAGTCACAGATCTCATGATGAGAGGAGAAGAAGAAGAAGTGTGGGAAGGCATCACCAACACTCCCCAAGGCATTTAACAAGGAGAGCACATAGTAGATCAAGTCCATCCCCTGTTAGGAAGGATAAGAATAAGTTTTGGGTGGATGGGATATATGGGGAAATGAACAAAATCAAGCCTCCTACATTTGATGGTGAGAATAAGAAGGAAGAACATGCAGAGACATGGTTGTTAGGCATGAGGAAGTATTTTCAACTGTATAATTCCTCTTCACAAGAATAAGGAATAATTTCCATCTATCAGCTCAAAGGAAAAGTATCAATGTGGTGGGATCAATTTGTGTAGGTGCATCACATTGACGAGAAAAAGGTTACTCAGAGGGAATTCAAGAGGAATTTTCAAAATAAATACTTGAATAAGAAATACTATGGCAATACAATGGGGTTATTTGAAATCAAGCTTGGGAGTATGACCATATAAGAATATGAAAGGAGGATTTTATATTTGTTGAAATATGTTTCTTTCATCAAAGATGAGAAAGTTAAGATTCAAAGGTATTTTAGTGGGATACCATCATTTATCAGTGACACGATACAATATGATGATCCCAAAACATTAGAGGAAACTATAAGAAGGTACAAGTGCCTTTATGATAAACATAAGGGAAGAGAAAATTACCAAAAATCTTGGGAAGGAAAGAAGACAATAAAGATGTAACAGAGGAAGAAGGGGAATAAACCACCATTATTCAGAAATAATTCCCAGGGACAACTAGGTTCTAAATAATCCAGAATGACTGAGACATTGGGGAAAATACCAAGGAAACCACCTATTTAGTGTTGGGGTTGTGGGGGAGATCATATGTATCGATATTTCCCTCACAGAGGTGAAAAAGTGAGGACTTTTCACAATGTACATCAAGTTGATACAGTGGAGGACACGGGCAGAAATGTACCTAGGGTCTATGCAACATTGGATAACAAGTAAGTTGAATTTCAGTCACATATGATTGAAGTGGAAGGTAAGATTAACAACTAAACCATTTCTTTTTTAATTGATTCAATATCTAGTCATAGCTATCTAGATCCTAAGATGGTAGAAAGATTTAATTTTCCAAGAACAAAGCTTAGAAAATCTTCATTGTTACAACTGAATACAGGAGCTAAAAGGAAAATTAATGAGATATTTAAGGCATGCCCAATGGACATGAATGGATTGAGCACCAGGGAAGATTTGAACATCATACATTTAGGTTCCTATGAATTCCTAATTGTTATGGATTGGTTGGACCAACATCATTCTATCGTGGACTATTATAATAAGACATTTACTTTCTTGGATGAGAAAGGGAATTTAAGGGCAGTACATGGAGTTCCCAAGGTAGTAACCATAAGAGAAATTGTAGCCTTGTATCTGAAGAAGAGTTGTAGTAAAGGGTGTCAAATATTTGCAGATCATATGGAAGAGACACCTAAAGATAAGATTCCAAATATTAAAGATTATGTAGTCCTAAAACATTTTGAAGATGTATTCAAGGAAATACTAGAATTTCCACCCAAGAGAGATATTGACTTCTCCATCAATATTGTTCTTGGAGTAGCTCTAATATCTAATACTCCTTACAAGATGAGTACACTCGAGTTGAAGGAATTACAAATGCAACTGGAAGAGCTTCTGAAGAATGGGTATATACACCCAAGTGTGCCACCTTGGGTTTCCCCAATATTATTTGTGAAGAAAAATGATGGAACATTGAGACTTTGCATCGACTTTATGAAGTTGAACAAGGTAACTGTGAAGAATAAGTACCCTTTTCCAAGGATAGATGACCTCCTTGATCAGCTCAAAGATGAAAAAATATTCTCCAAGATTGATCTCAGGTCACATTGTCATCATGTAAGGATTAGAGAAGAATACATCAGCAAGACTACCTTCAGAACAACGTATGGCCATTATGAGTTCACAGTAGTACCATTTGGTTTATCAAATGCACCAATTGTCTTCATGTGTTTAATCAATTGGATTTTCATGGATTACTTAGATAAGTTTGTCATTGTCTTCTTGGATGACATTATTATATATTCTAAGTATAAATAAGAGCATGGGAAGAACTTGAAGATGGTATTACAGGTGTTGAGGGAGCATCAATTGTATGCCAAATTGAGAAAGTCGTCATTCTATCAGAAGCAAATTCATTATTCGGGCCATATCATTTCATAGGAAGGGATAAAAATGGATCCAGAAAATATAAGGGCCATTGAAGGATGGAAAACACCAAGGAACGTCTTAGAGGTGAGGTCATTCATGGGCCTTGCAACATACTATAGGATATTTATTGAAGGATTCTCAAAGATTTCACACCCAATCACTTCCTTGCAAAAGAAAGGCGTGAAGTTTGAGTGGACATTGGATTGTGAAAGGAGTTTCCAACACTTGAAGTATTTATTAACAAGTGCTCCAATACTAAGGATTTTTTATCCAAATGAAGACTTCATTGTATGTACTGATGCATCTAAAGAAGGGATTGGGGGATTCCTTAGTCAGGATGTGTATGTGGTGTGCTATGAATCAAGTTAATTAAAGGAGCATGAAAGGCACTATGCTACTCATGATTTAGAATTGGAAGCTATAGTGCATGCCTTGAATATGTGGAGGCACTACCTCATGGGGAAAATATTTGAGTTGAGAATAGACAATAGTGTTCTGAAATATTTATTTGGACAACCAAATCTAAATGTTAGGAAAATCAGATGGTTGAAATTCATCAGTGAGTACGACTTTGATATAAAGCATATCAATGGGAAAGAGAAAAAGGTGGTTGATGCACTCAATAGAAGGGTGCATGAGATGTATACTGAAACCATTATCATGTACCAAACATATTTGAAAATTATAATTTTAGAATCTGCAAAATCAGATGTCCAGTACATGGAAATAAGGAAAAAATTAAAACAAGGTATTTTGTAGTAGAAAAGTGAAGAATACAAGTTGGAAAAAGATTGAAATTCTCATGTATAGGCGCAAAATTCATGTGCTGAATTCTCAAGAATTGAAAAATATCATTTTAAAAGAAATGTGTAATGTTCCTTATGCTGGGAACCCAGGTTACCAAAAAACTATTTCAGTTGTCAAGAGCCAATATTACTTATGAGGGATGAAGAAAGATGTTGTTGATTTTATTTCCATGTGCTTGGAATGTAAAAAATTTAAGGCTAAGCAGAGACACCCAGTTGGTTTTCTATAGCCATTACCCATTCCTGAGTGGAAATGGCAAGTTGTAACAATGGATTTCATCACCATGTTTCTTAAAAAAAACAAGAAACATGACTCCATCATGATGGTGGTGGATAAGCTTACTAAAGTTATCCAAAAAGGATCCAGAAAAGATTAAGACAACTCAGAATGCACAGACGCAAGTCAGAACGCTCAGAATGGCTTCAATAGACAATAAAAGGGAAAAAATTCAAAGTTCCTAAAACTCAGTGGAAAGGGCATAATAAAAAAGAGTGCATCGAAATATTTCTAACGGCACAAACAACTTGTCAAACGAAGTTACAGATCAAAAATTATAAGCCGTCAAAAATCAGTCAAATTTGGTCAAACAAGAAAAAGTCAAAGTGACACATGGCATCACTGCAAGAATGACACATGGCATGATTAAGTTGGAAAGATGACATGGTAGAGATGCATACATGCTGGCAAGTTGAGTGATGACATGTGTTAGTTTTCATGGGTGAATCATATTGTGACAAGTGGCAGTTTTTGTGGACCAATTATATGGTGCCACGTGGCACCCCTCCAATGGCTGGTATATGAAAAATTTTATTCGACTCCCCAAGAGTCAAAATCATGACCTCCAAGTAGCCCAAAGGCCCCACACATACATGCTAACCATTACACCACACTATGGGTCTTGTTAATAATATGGTATTAATATTATTTAACTTTGAAAACTATATAAGGCGCCAAAGGGAGGGGCTAGGCCTTTGGCCCAGCCCCTGTTCACATGATTTATCCCACACGACCATAATATTCTTCCCACTTAGGGGCTTAACTCAACCACCTCCATATATAGAATATTCACCACTATAAATAGCTATTCCTCTAGTTTAGGAGCACATGCCAAAACCATCTGCCACATGTAGCAAATGGTACACCATTTTAGTAGCTCGCCCGCCAATTTTAGCCTAGCCACCAGATTTTTTGTAACCATAAGATAAAATGGGGAGGCCCATGGGATTAGACCCCAGTACCTCCACCAAACTAGCAACTTAATATAGCTCTGCTAACCATGCCAACCACCACACTTATTGCATAACCACTAACTTTTGGTATAAAAAGGGGGAGTCCGCCAGAGTTCAGGAGACACAAGAGCACAAAGAAGGAACAGGCTGAGCGCATCCATACAATACATATTTTTTCACACTTTTCTAGATCTATCAGTCATTAATTGTAGGAGCAGTGGCACGAAAACCAAGGCAGGGGTGTCTTGGGGGCCTGAAAGTGTCTATCTCCGATTGAGGCATGGAGATAGTCTTTTTTAGGTAAAATGATGCCATGAACACAGTGGTGGCATTAGTTTTATGATCTGATAAAATTATGTGGCTTAACTCTAGAATGAGTTATACTTATGTATTTTGCCCAATTATTTTGTTGAGTTAATAAAAAGACCTACCCATTTGAGAGCAGGACTCAGAGACGTAATCCAACAGGGATGAACTCCGTTGTCAAGTTATTTGTGTTCATATTGCATGATTATGTCTGTTTCCTTTTGAGATTTTCCTTCTTTATGGTGTATTTTGTTTATGCTCATTTAATATATTTGTTTGATAAGTTACCTGACGAAAATATCTCGGATCATGTTGGTATCAGAGCACTCATATTTGAATTGAATTATTGAGTATGAATGCTTACTAGGGCCAAGCATAAGCAGGGTGAAGGAACTCTTAAGACTTTCAATCCTAAATTTGGTCATACATCCTGAAGGAAGAAGATGGCAGAAGAAGACAAGCATGATGAACAAGAGAAAAACTTTCACATGGTATTTTATCTCAAGTCAGAAATGGTCGAATGAATGTATGGAGATTACGAGAAGAGGATGAAGAAGAAGGAGAAGAAAAAGGAAGAACATGCAGATGATGATGCTTTGGTAAATCAAGGGGTTGGAGGAGATCCTCGTGAGCCTCTGTCTTCACCTTCAAGTTCTAGTTCTTCTTCCTCTGAGAATTCTCATCACTCTCATCATTCTAACCATAAAGCCTCTTTTAAGAAACCATTATTAAAGCTTGATGTAAAGTTTTCTTTGCCTATGTTTAATGGAGATGATAATACTGAAAAGTTAGACAATTGGATCCGACAGGTTGAAGTATATTGTCGTGTTCAACATATTGACGAAGATGAAGTTAAAGTGAAATTTCTTCTCTTCGGTTGGAAGGCACTACTCTCGTATGGTGGGAGAGAAAGCTACAGGACAAAAGTAAGTGTGGTAAGCTTCTTTCCTCATGGTCGGATTTTAAAACATAGATAAGGAAGCAGTTTTATCCATTAGGGTATTTACATAAAGCAATGATGGAATGGAAAACGTTGAGACAGAGTAAAGGTCAGAACATACAAGGTTTCACAGAAGAATTTAGGAAGAAAGATTTAGAATTGAATATTCCTTTGGATTCTTATGAAAATTTAATAAAGTATATTGGTGCACTTCATAGTTATATTCATCATACCTTTCTCTTGTTTAACCCCACTAGTCTTGACGAAGTTTGTGTGCAAGACACTCACCTTGAAAATAGGGGGAAACATGTTCAAGAAGATCCCATGAAGAAACCTACCAATTTCCCACAAAATACTTTCAATAAGTTCAAAAGGAAGGGAAAGAAGACTGCTATAGTAATGAGAGAAGGAGGAAAACCATATTGCACTCATTGCAAGAGCAGTGGTCATGATGAAGAACATTGTTGGAAACTACATCCAGAAAAGAAACCGAAACAGTTCAGTGGAAAGGGGAAGAAAAAGACTGTTTCTATAGTGCAACAAGATCTTGGTTCTGAATCAGGAGATAAAGGAAAGATCACAACAACTGGAGTACAAGGTAAATATTCTCTTCATGCTAGTTCAAGCTCCACTGATGAATCTCATATTGATGAATGAAAGAGGAATGAGTTATTTCATATACGAGTTGTATCTAAGCATACTAAGATAGATACATTATTTGATCCAGGTTCCCAAGTAAACTTAATATCTGAAGCACTTGTTAAGAAGATGGGTCTTGTAACGAAACCACATCCAAAGCCTTACCCTCTTGGTTGGGTATGTGATAAAGAAAAACATAATGTCACCACCAATGTAGGGTTAGATTTGATATTGCTTCAAAGTTGGTTGATGAAGTATATTTGGATGTTGTACCACTTGATATATGTGGCATAGTGTTGGGAAGTTTGTATCTTTATGATAGAAAAGCAGTCTTCTTTTGTCATGAGAAAAAATACCACCTTACAAAAGGGGGAGTGGAATATATTGTTAGAGCTCACAACATCAGGGTAAATATGACACTTGTTAGTGCAAGGAAAATGAAAAATATCATAACCACTAATAAGATATATGTACTCATGGTCATCAAAGAGAAAGATGTCGGGACATCCAATGCTTTCCAGGGATGTGATCCATCTCATAAAAAGGAATTAACTGATATTGTTTCTAAGTATGATGATATTTTTAGGAACTAGATGAATTACCTCCTAAGAGGGAAATCCAACATGAGATAGATCTGTAGTAGGATTCTCCTTTGCCTAATGTGGGCATGTACAAGATGCTAGTTGTGGATATGAAAGACATCAAGAAGTAGGTATAGGGATTATTGGATCAAGGGGTAATCAGGCCCAGTTCATCTCCTTGTGGTTCTCCGATCGTGATGGTTCCAAAGAAAGATGGAACATGGTGAATGTGTGTTGATTACCGAGCCTTAAATAAAATCACGGTGAAAAATCGATACCCTCTCCCTCAGATAGATGATTTACTTGATCAGTTAAAGAATGTTGTTTATTTCACTAAGTTGGATTTGCATAGTGGATATCATCAAATCAGGGTTACAGAACAGGATGCATGGAAGACTGACTTTAAAACCAAAAAAGGATTGTTTGAGTGGTTAGTTATGCTGTTTGGGATTTTTAATGCTCTGACAACTTTCATGTGTGTGATGAATGATGTATTCAGGCTTTTCCTAGATGAATTTGTGATTGTATATTTAGACGACATTTTTTTTTCTAGCGGGACTTGGGATGAACATGTCAGGAATGTAAAGAAAGTATTGGATACTTTGCAAAGAGAAAAGATGTATGTGAAAATGTCAAAATGTGAATTTGGCAAGACTGCACTTTTGTACTTAGGTCATATCATGGGAGGAGGACAATTGCAGATTGATCCTTCCAAAATTGAAGTAATTGTGAAATGGCCTGAGCCAAAAAGTGTGACCGAGATCCGAAGCTTCTTGGGTATAGTCCAGTATTGGAGGAGATTCATTCCCAGCTTATCCTTTATCACAGCTCCTTTACATGCCTTAACCTGTGTGAAGAACATTTTTCAGTGGGAAGGAAAGCAACAAAAAGTGTTCAACATTTTAAAGGACAATATCAGTACCGCACCAGTATTAGCACTACCGAATCTTCAACAGTCGTTCGAGATCAAGACAGATGCCAATGGATATGCCATGGGTGTCGTATTGATGCAATATTGTAATCCTATCTGTTACCACTCTAAGACTTTTAACCAAGTTGTTGTTAACTATCCTACATATGATAAAGAGTTGTATGCATTAGTTCAAAGCGTAGAGAAATGGAAGAATTACTTGTTAGGGAAGGAAACAATTATACATACAGATCACCATCCCTTACAGTATCTTCAAGCATAGACCAAACTACAACAATATCGACACTATAGGTGGATGGGTTTTCTACAAAAAAATCATTTGGTAATCAAGTACAAGAAGGGTACAAGTAACAAGGTAGCCGATATGCTTTCTAGACCTCCTATTGCAGCTTCTATTATTTTGAAGAATACTTCTTTATCTCATGATAGCTATGTAGAACAATATGCCATTGATGAAGATTTTAAAGAAGTGTATGAGAAGCTAACCCATGGTGCACAGGTAGAGAACTATTGTTTGCAGGGGAAACTACTATATCATCTTGGGAAGCTATATATTCCTACAAGTGAACGAGTCCATCTGATACGAGAAGCTCATACTTCTCTTGTGTCTGGTCATTTTGGGGTAGGAAAAACTATGGCTCATTTGCAAAGGTTTTGTTACTGGCCTCAAATGAAAGCAATTGTAAGTAAATATGTAAAGGGGTGTGTGATGTTTTCTAATTGTAATCCCACCAATAGAAAACTGGGGCTTTACTCACCACTTCATGTTCCATCCCATCCATGGGAAACCATTTCCATGGATTTTGTAGGGGGTTTACCAATGACCAGAGGGGTTCATGATTATTTGTATGTCATAGTGGATAGGTTTAGCAATATGTGTATTTTGATGCCATGTAAAAAGCATATCACTGCTGAGCAAACTACTAATCTCTTTTTTTAGAATGTTTGGGTTCACATTGGGTTACCCATGTCCATTGTCTCAGATCAAGATACTTGATTCCTTGGGGATTTTTGGACTAGCTTGTGGAGAATGATGGACACCAAATTGAAGAGGAGCATTGCTTTTCATCCACAGACCGAAAGACACATAGAGGTGGTAAACAAAACAATTGTACTTTTTCTTTGAGGCTACTGCAACAAACATCCTAAGTTATGGGATGAACAGATACCTTATGTACAACATGCTTATAATAGAGCTTTACATTCATCCACATAGAGTTCACCATTTGAGACGTGTTATGGAAACCTACCAAAGGTTCCTTTGGAATTGATGTATGGGAGAGATGTTGATATGAATGAAGAATGAACAGAGGAAAGAGAATGCAAGTTCATCTAGAGGATTCAACAGATACACCAGGCAGTCAGGGAACAATTGAATAAGAGTCAAGCACAATATAAAGCTCGGCATGATAAGCACAAGGTTGATCATCAATTCCAGGTTGGTGACTGGGTATGGCTTCATATCAGCAAGGAACGATTGAAGGGTGAAGGCAAGAAACGCAAGCCCATCCGATATGGACCCTTCACTATTTTTGAGAAAAGCAACACTAATGCTTTTCATTTAGATCTTCCACCTTATATTCAGATTTATTCATTTGTGAACATGGATAACGTGAAAAGTTTTGAGCCTCCCATTATCATGGACCAGGATGAGGAAGTTTCAATACATTCAGTTGATGAGTTTGCACCTGAGTAATTGGATGAGTTACAGGAAGATATCATCCTGGACAGAAGGACGAGGACTTCACGTAGGGGTGATGTTGATTATATTCAAGTAGGCTTAAAGGGCACACATCTAAGCAAGGAAAAGTGGATTGAGAAAGATAAGGTGAGGGAACTCTTCCCTCACTTACCAGTTGATTAATGAAAGTTTTTGGTGGTCCAAAAATCTCTCAGTGGGAATGTGTGATCCAAAAAGGATCCAAAGAAGATTAAGACAACTCAGAACACATAGAAGCAAGTCAAAATGATCAGAATGGCTTCAACAAACAACAAAAGGGAAAAACTCCAAAGTTCCTAAAAATCATTTAAAAGGGCATATTTCCAACAACACAAATGACTCATCAAATAGAGTTACGGATCAAAAGTTATAAGCAATCAAAGTTTAGTCAATTTTGGTCAAACAAGAAAAAGTCAAAGTGACATGTGGCACCACTGCAAGGGTGAAACCTGGAACGAATGAGTTGGAAAGATGGTGTGGAAAGGATATAGACACATGGGCAAGTTGATTGATGACATGTGTCAATTTTCATGGGTGAATCATATTGTGACAAGTGGAAGTTTTTGTGGACCATTTATATGGTGCCACGTGGCCCAGTCATGGGCTGCCACATGGCACCCCTCCAATGGCTGGTATATAAAAATTTTTATTTGACTCCCCAAGAGTCGAACTCATGACCTCCAAGTAGCCCAAAGGCCCCACACATACACGCTAACCATTACACCACACTATGGGTCTTGTTAATAATATGGTGTTAATATTATTTAACTTTGAAAACTATATAAGGCACCAAAGGGACGGGCTAGGCCTTTGGCACAACCCCTGTTCACATGATTTATCCCACGTGACCATAATATTTCTCCTACCTAGGGGCTTAACTCAACTGCCTCCATATATATCATATTCACCACTATAAATAGCTATGCTGCCAGTTTAGGAGCACATGCCAAAACCATTCGCCACATGTAGCAAACGGTCCACCATTTTAGTAGCTCGCCTGCCAATTTTAGACTAGCCACCATATATGTTGTAACCATAAGATAAACCGGGGAGGCACATGGGATTCGAGCCTGAGATCTCAACCAAACTAGAAACTTAATATAGCTCTGCTAACCACCATGGCAACCACCACACTTATTGCATAACCACCAACTTTTGGTATAAAAAGGGGGAGTCCACTAGAGTTCAAGAGACACAAGAGCACGGAGAAGGCGAAGGATGAGCACATCTGTACAATATGGATTTTTTCATAGTTTTCTATATTTTGGCATGGATTTTGAGATCTTTCAGTCATTAATTGCAGGAGTTGTGGCACAAAAACTGAGGTAGGGGTGTCTTGGGAGCCTGAAAGTGTCCGGCTCGGATTGAGGCATGGAGATAGTCTTTATTAGGTAAAATGATGCCACGAACGCAGTGGTGGTGTTAGTTTTATGATCTGACAAAATATTTTGTGGATTAACTCCAGAATGAGGTATACTTATGTATTTTTCCCAATTCTTTTGTGGAGTTAATAAAAAGACCTACCCATTTGAGAGAAGGACCCGGAGACGTAGTCCACCAGGGATGAACTCCATTATCAAGTTCTTTGTGTTCATATTGCATGATTATGTATCTTTCCTTTTGATATTTTCCTTCTTTATGTTGTACTTTTGTTGATGCTCATTTAATACAGTTCTTTGAGAAGTCACATGACGAAAAGATCCGGTATCATCTTCCCACTTTATTCTAGTAAAGTTCACTCACAAAGAAATCAACATTGTTGATATTTATATGAGGGAAATTTATAGACTGCATGGTATACCCAAGACAATTGTGTTTGATAGGGATCCTAAATTTACATCAATTTTTTGGAAAGGATTATTCAAAGTATTTGGAACAATCTAAACTTTGTCATAACCTATCATGCAAAATAAAATGGGAAAACAAAGAGAGTAAATGAAGTGATTGAAGATATGTTGAGTATGTATGTGATGGATAAACCATCAAAATGGGAGGATTGCTTGCATTTGAGAGAATTCACTTATAACAATGAGTATCAAGCATCCATAAAGATGAGACCATTTGAAGCTCTATATGGAAGAAAGTGAAACACACCGGTAAGTTGGGACAACCCCATGGAAAGAATTTTTTTTGGGACAAAATTACTTAGGGAAATGGAAGAGAAAATTATGAAAATCAAACAAAATTTAAAGGCTTCACAAGACATGTAGAAAAACTATGTTGATAAAGGAAAAACCCATAGAGTGGGTGACCACATTTTATTAAAAGTAAATGCCAAGAGAAGTTCCCTTAGGTTGGGAAATATTTCAAAGCCAAGAACTGGTTAATATGGGCCATTTGAAATCCTGGAAAGGATTGGGCTTGTAACATACATTATTTCCTTACCTGCATCAATATGTATTGATAATGTATTCCATGTGTCATTACTTAAAAAGTATGTACTTGATACTAATCATGTCGTTGCTTGGAATGTGATTTAGGTGGAATAAGAAGGCAAATTTCAAGTGCATCCGGTGTGCATATTGGATTGAAAGATCAAGCAGCTCTGAAATTGATCCATAGGGATAGTAAAGGTCCAATGGACCTGGTACGGGCTTGAGGATGCAACTTGGGAGCATGAAGATGTTATGCGGGAAGAGTACCTGCATAGTTTTGAATACTTTAAAAGTTTTGATTGTATATGGGTATATATTGCACTAAGGATAGTTCATAAATAAGGGGGAGGGGAATGTAATACCCCTAGGCTGAAGCCCAATTATACATATAAATGAAAATGAACATATAGGTTGGTGAGATGGGATATTTTGGGCCAGAGTGCTTGTGTGGTTATTAGGTTTAAGAGACAAATGATA
This sequence comes from Picea glauca, assembly GCA_000966675.3. Classification (NCBI taxonomy): domain Eukaryota; kingdom Viridiplantae; phylum Streptophyta; class Pinopsida; order Pinales; family Pinaceae; genus Picea; species Picea glauca. The sequence goes on from JZKD02S2233884.1 coordinate 1,603,138, forward strand.
AATCGCCAGTGAGCCATCATTTTAAAATGTAATCACATGCAAATATTACTAAAAACACATCATTGTTACAGACCAACAATGTAAAATAATATGGGGGGATAAAATCCACTAGGTAGGGAAATGGGGCTAAGAGTTTAGGAAAAGGGGGCTAACCTAGGGGGTGTAAGCCCAAAGGAACACTATATTAATATTCCTTTAATATTAATTAAAGTATCATGCATGGATATTTATTGTATCCTAATTTCTAAGGAGGGGAGACAAGTGAGGGTCAAGTAGGCCCAAGTTAGTTTCCAACATGACAAGTGCCAAGTTCAGAACATGCATACATATAGTTAGAATTAATTCATTTCCATGCAGGCAATCAGGACCATTCCGACACTCACTCCACAGTCACATGTACTATGTTGTTACTATATTGATACCTATACCCTGGTTAGTGAGAGAGAGTAATTGAAGATGCAGGTTGTCAGGCCCATAGGATTTAAGAGGAGGGTTTTCATGCATGCGAGTAGTTTCTCTAGGTGAGAAAATAATCAGAATTGGTCCTAGGTGCATTGGACAATAGCTACAGGGATTTGAGACTTCATGTCCAGCCTATTAATGAAGCCCCAGAAGGTAAGTGGGGCAGTCGAGGGACTGTTGAGAAGAGAAGATACACACTTCCTAGGGTGGGACATGCATGTGGGGAATGAGAGACTGTAGGATAGTTGCAACAATTGGGGACCTTGGACTAAGAATTTATGTTGCTTATCAAACCTTTGATTGGATTAGTTTTCCCTTTGCCCTAGTAGAGTTTATCCCTAAATTAGAGGTGACACACTATTGATATTATGAGCAGTGTGGTATATGGATGGGAGGAACATGGAAGGTCTACATGAATTTGGCGTTTACTTCTTGAGATAAGTTCCTTTCCTGTGCTTATTTCTATTACTGTGTGTCTACAATTATGATTTTTTTGTCAAGGAATATCTATTGTTAAATTCTATATATGGATTGTTATTGTTACATGGATGTTTTTATTATTTTATCTTAACTCTATTTCATATGTAGAATTTTATTATTTAATTTAATGGTATTAAAATTCGTAATTATGTGTGGTATGGCCTAGCTCAGGGTTGGGAATGTTACAAGAGAAATTTGTTGAGTTATGGATAATGGGGATGTTACAAGGTGATTTAAATTAGTATCAAAGTTCAGAATTTGAAGTGGCATATCCCAGTAGGGGGATGGGGACATTACATATCCTCCTCCTCTCTCTCTCTCTCTCTCTCTCTCTCTCTCTCTCTCTTGCATGTACCCCTCTCTCCCACTCAAGTCATATCCCACTCCCTCTCCCTTGATCTCTCTATCGCTCTCAAAATATTTCTCTCTACTCACTCTCTATGCCCTCCTCTCTCACT
>JZKD02S2233884.1:1608765-1626490 GCA_000966675.3 Picea glauca
TCTCTTTGTCTCATTTCTTGAAAATATTTATATTGATGAGTTTAGTAAAATTTTGGGACATTGTGCATCTGGGATAAACGTTTTCTCCTTCTCGTAATATAACTTTCATCAAAATGAAAAGATTTCATGTTCATCTCTTTGCATAACTTTCGAGTCTGTCAAAAAAACATATTGTCCATGCCATTTTCCTTTTGAGTAACAACAACCTTCAAAATAAAGTGCTTATCAAAATTGATTAGACATTGTTATATTTTCTGGTAGCAAACCTACATTATATTAGTTGCAGGGCTTTGGAATAGGTGTGAAAGATAACTTTCCAAATCTATGAAAACGCATAGAATCTTGAGTTAGGGAGCGGTGAAATCCACTTACTACATTTTGTTCTGGGAATCCCTTCTCACACAAGGGTCAATCACGAGGTCACATTAAGACTGACAAAGTTACTCAACCTGCTTTTTTGGTCTTGGTGTAGAGATTGCACATATTATGGGGATCGCTTGAAGGTATACCCAAATTGATGAGTGGAAGCCTATCAAGTTGATTTTGGGCTAGATACCCTGCCTTTGCGCATGGATCAGATTGTCGACTATTTCCCCATGCATCACTGTTGTTCTTCGTAGCATTATTTTCCTATATTCTTAGGGTCTTACACAAGGTGACTGTGGATGGGCAAGTCTTCACAGTACCTGGAATCGACATTGGCCAAAATCACTCAGGATCCTTGGAGGGCATACCCAATATTATGTGTGGGATCTTTCACCAAGGTGTAAGTTTGTTAATCAGGTCGCCAACGTAAATTTTCCACCCACTCTATCTCAACCCTTTCTTACATTGTCCTCGCAATGTTGGATTTCATCACCAACTAGTGTGTTCATTGTAAGAAGGTTTTGTTTTCTTTTTTTCTTCCTATATTTTTAGCGTGTTCTGTTTGTTTTCCCTAGTAGACTCTAGGTTGGATTTTTTATTTTAATGGCGTTAATTCTCAGAATGACCGATGAAGGAACCTCTACTCCAGGGGAACCTTTTGTTTTTCCTTATTACGAAAACATTGGTCCTCCTAACATCGCTACTTTGAGCCTTCTAGGCCTCATGATTGGATTTCTGGTGTGGTTTTTTTCCACTCAGGTAATCCCGAATGCAGCTAGTGCTTCGGTTCTAAGCACCTCCCCCCAAGAAAATCAACCTCATGTTGATTCTTCACCTTCTTCACCAGTAAGATATTCTTCGCCGAGTGAAAGCTCTAAATCTAGTAACTTGGTGGATAAGAAGAAGATTAAACGAAATAATAAGAAGAAGAAAAATAAACACAGATCCAAACTTCTAACCACTGTCAGACATGTTGGAAAGAAACTAGTTATTGTTAATCGTGCTATGAGTGTTGATGATGCCAAGATTATCCAAACAACCTGTAAGCCCAAATACCCTTTCAAGATTTGTAAGGGTATCCATATTCTTAAGGATTTCCCTAGTATATCCAAGGTTATAGAAGCATGGTCTGTGCACCCTCACCAAACCATGTTGTCAACCTCTAAACAACATGTTGATGACCTCCCATCAACTAGTCATGATACAGTTGGGAAAAATAAAAGTAGAGTCAAGTTCCCGTATATGTTATGCAAATGGATTCATCTAACTTACCTTTTCCCTAGTATGGATGAAGCCTCGAAATTATAGGAAGACATGACTATTTCACAACCCCAACTTCCAGCTGCTTATCAGAAGCTTACTCTCGACCCACCTGTAGTTGATGGAATGATCGATTCGGTCCCTTCATCTGTCAGTCCAGTTGATCATGTATTCAATCTAGTCATGTCCTTAGTTGAATCCGTTGACAAAGTTTTCGATCTGATTCCATCCTTGGTTGATCCCACTCTCCCATTGGAGAATGCAACCCAAGTGGTTGATCTGATCTCATCATCGGTCGATCCTACTCTCCCACTTGAGAGTAACCCGATACTTCCCACGCTTTTCTTGTTGATACAGAATCTACCGTGTTGGGGGTTATTCCTCCTTCTCCCATGGAACCTCCTCCAAGTAATGAGGCCATCATTTTTAATTGGGGTGTGGTAACTGGACCTCATCTTCCCTCTCACATTCCTTTCTAGATTATAGTACAATTTTGTGGTCAGGGCATTCCCCAGAAGCTGATAGATGAAGCTTCCTCCATTACTATTTTGTCCTCTATTGCTTGGAATGCTTTGGGTTGTCCTCAGCTTGCGCCAGTTACGCAGAATATGTTATCTTTTAACAGAAGAACCAATCAACCTTTAGGGACCCTTCCTCAATTTCCTATAACTTTGGGAGGGAAAACTATATTTATTGATGTCATGGTAGTCCAAGACCCCTTGGATTTTTCTTTACTCATTAGAAGAGATTATGTCTATGCCATGAAAGTTATTGTGTTCACTCATTTTTGTGTGATATCTTTCTCTCACGATGGAATAATTGTGACTATCAATCAACTTTCATTCATTGACCCTAACTGGATTACCTCCCTAAATGGTTTGTATATGCATACGGTATCGCCCCCACCACAAGTCAATTATGTGGTGTTGTCTCCCATTTCTTCACCTACCAATGACAATTAGCATATCGTTATAATCTCCATTGCTTATAACTTAGATCCAATAGTTGACATGGTGATCTCTTCGGTAGGGATATTGGAGTGCGATCTCCTTACCCCTATCACGACCCTCGACATGGTGTCCTTCTAGAGTGTGTCTCTTCCGTCCAGTGAAGATCTCTTGGAAGCCATGACCAAGTTCTGTCCCTTGACCTTCTTTCCTCCCAAAGCATTGTCCTCTTAGAAGCCATGATCAAGAAGAGTGGATGAGCATGGTTTTCTGATTTCAAGCTCATTAAAAAATGAAACCAGCCTTGAGCATCGTTTTCTGATTTCAAGCTCATTAAAAAATGAAACCAACCCTGATCATAGTTCTTGTTTATGTGTAAAGCTCGTTAAAAAATGAACATAGGTCTGGGGATTGAACCCAGATTCTCGAGCATAGTTCTTGTTCCTGTGGCAATCTCATTAAAAAATGAAAAAGATTGTTCCCCCTCTCTGTTTGAGTCAAGTCCTTCATCTAGTATTTGAAGCTTCATTTCATTCTCCTTTGCAGTTGGATGAAACAAATCTTGGGGGGAATTTTCTTTCAGCCTCTGGACTTCATGCTGAACTTGAGCTACTCATTTCTTAAACTAGGGGCTAAATACTAACCATCCCTTTGTTATGCGTTGGGAAGTCCAATCATATTTTTATATGGTTCAAGCTTGTGTAAAAATGAAACCACCTACCTCAAGCATAGTTTCCTTTGGTTGAAAGATTGTGTAAAAATGAAATCAGGTCCAAGCATAGTTTTGTTTATTTTTAAGCTTGTGAAAAAATATAATCTATCCCAAGCATAGTTTTTTTTTTTTTTAAAGCTTTCATAAAAATGAAAACAATCCCGAGCTTAGTCTTTGTTCTTTCTCATGATCATGAATACATGAGAATAAGTTACCGAGCTTAGTGTTTGTTCTTTCTCATGCTTGTAAATACGCAAGAATGTAACCGAGTAAACTTTTATCACTTTTTCGAACTCGTAGAGGTTATACGAAAAAGGAACCCCTCAGAGTTCCCTTTAAGCTCTTTTCAGACTCTCTAAACATGAAAATATTGTCGAGCAATCTTGTTATTTTCATGCTCGTTAAAGTATTTGAAGAAAATGTTTGTTGAGTGATAGTTTATCTCTTTTTCGGTCTCATCAGACTACTTTACGAAAAAGGAATTTTTGGATTTTTATTTAAGTGTTTTTCAGACTCTCTAAACATGAAAAGCCCTTTAGTTTTCTTTCTTTGGACTTGTAAAACAAACATCGAATGGCCCATATGGGATGGAACCATTCCTTCCTAGGGTTCATTAAACATACTCCGAGGGACTCGTCCGAAGGATGAGATTACATAAAAAAGCATGTGTTATCATCTTCAAGATTTCATAAAAATAAAGAGGTACTCGCTAGAAATGGCGGGGGAAACATTGGAAAAGAAATGTATCTAAACCTGTATTCTACAGAAGAGTTGCTTCTGAACATGACACCCTTTCACTCGCTTTGTGTCTAGGCTGGAAAATATGCTCGTCTATTGATCATACCCTTTTCTAATATTATCCATTGGTCTATGATCCATGTTGTTGAGTCAGTTTTTCCAAGACAATTGTCGTGTCGTCAATATGTTCAAAGAGAAGTTCAACCTAAAAATCCTTCTATTGCTTTGGCCATTTATGCAGTCTTTAATTCTTCTATTGTGTTGGCCATCCCTGAGTCAATCCTAAATCACTTGTTACTCTAATCTACTTCAAATCTTGTTACATGTTTCATGTCATTGATGGGTAATTGTAATGATCCTCATATTTACCAAAAAACAAATTGTTTCTATAATTTCTTAGAAAAAGAAAGGGTTCTAATTAAGACACCATGTTATCAAATTGGTTATTAAACTTTGTACTAACCTTTTCCTCAAAAATCTAACATAAAATCCTTGCCACATCTTTGCTACAACTACTGAATTTCTACTTACCACAAGTTTCCCTATTTATTTCAAGAGTGGAAAGTTATAAGGGAAGGTCCTCAATACTTTGGCAAACCCCCCTTTGTTTTATTTTACCCATATAGATATACATATATAGACTACGTATGTAAGGGGTAGTTTTACAATGCATGTTGTGACTCACTTTTAAATCTCAGAAGGATACCAAGTTTATGCACAACCCACTTGTGGGTGCTATCCTAGGTAGCTTTAACTGATACCCAGTTATAAAGGACATGGGTCGGGTTTTATCCTTTCTCTTACACCAGAAAAATAACCTAACTATTATGTTTATAATGTGGTTCTTGGGAATGGTGGTTCACTGTACAGAAATGCAAGATTCGAAAGCCAGTGGAAAGTTGACAACTAGGATCCACTGTTGTCTCAGATTTACATAGGGGAGAGAATGGTTCAACCCAAGTTATGACAATGTCAAATAGAAACCATCTTTAAGTGAAAGAGGGGGTATACTGTCATGACAGTTAAATCTCTACAGCTTCAATTAATGTCTTCCCTGCAATTTCCTCTGTGATTACTAGCCCCATGCCCTAGGTGTCACTATCCCTCTGCCATTGTCACATGGCTACCTGTTTAGGGTTCGAGGTAGGTTTACAGTTTTATCATTCCTAACTTTTCTCTGTTGAAGAGGTTTTGTTTACCCCAAATTTTAGAGGCTAAGTTGGTGAGTGATGGAGGTCACTCCATGGTGTAACTAACAGTGTGTCTGAGACCCTAGTAAGTTCTTCTTAGCCCAGTATTGACATAGCTAATGAGGGGAGGTACTCTTCATAAATAATGTTAAGAAATCTATGGTTCAGTCAGTTATTGTAGTATCTATTCACGCCTATGGTATTCTTCTTCATGAGAAGTTTCTCTATAATCCATTTCTAGGTCACCCTTAGTATTGAAAGAAAAAACGGTTGCTCCCTGAGATTGTCGTTATTCCTTCTATGGTCAAGTGATTGATATCCCTCTACAGTAGTTACCAAAATCTTTGAAGTTAGGATTGATCGAAGGAATTCCTCATATCACAAGTAAGTAATGTACTTTCATTGAACTGAGTCAGGTAGAGGTTTTACAAAGAGTCTCCCTATGACTGCTTAAGTCGTGGTATACAATTTGACTTGTTTTTGTTGTCCCTATTACCGTTCTTCCTCAAAGAGTCTCACGGAGAAAGGTTGGTCATGTGCATAGTTCATAAGTATAGACTCTTTCTGTTTGGGTAGGTTAAGACTTCTTCTATTTACTTCTCTTGTAACGAATGGAGTCTTCCTTCAGTAGTTATATCAGACCCTCCACTGGTTTTCCTCTTACCAAGGTTATCTTCCGTATTCCTGGACACTTGGATATTATAAAGGAAAATTCCTATGGCATGAATCTGTTCTTACTGCTGATATTGTAGGTTAAGTATATATAATCATTACAGATTTGGTTCAGGGTTTATTTAAAATTAACTATTTTCATGTTCATAATCTATGTGAAAGGATCTATGTTATTACTTTGGATTTATTCTTGTGGAAATTTGTTACACCTTACAAGTTAAAAGTTTCGTCTATGAAAACTTGTTATTGTCACTAATGGCGAGACTTGTTATTGTGAGGACCCATCAGAAATTATACAATGCCCTCCTCCATCGGCCCGAATATTTAGATGTAAAAGAAGGCGAGGGGACAAGGTTTCAAACCCACACCTCCAAAGATAAGTGTCTTTCTGAAAATGAAACACCACTAGTTTAATTTTTATCATCTTACTGCAACTATTTTTCTTTTGGTACTAAATCCCCGACTAAAATTAACGTTTACAGTATTTGTTTCCTAGCAAGTTTTGTATCTGTGTGAGTTCTCGGATACCCATCATTGTCTCCTGCACAAAGGTATTCAGGTTCCGACCCCCTCATCTTTCGGGCTAACTTTATAGGTTCTAGTAATGTCCAAAGAGATCACGATTCAACTAGCTTTGTTTAATAAATTAGTTTTGCGTCTACTGAAATGTTTATTGGCATGTTTCCAGTTCCTGTACTGAGTCTGTAATTGAATGTATATCTGATCAACTATGTAGTATACCTTTTCTGTAATTATTGGAAGTCAGTCTTGACCGAATATACTCAAAAAGATAATCTATTGTTAAAGTGTCTCTGTCTTTTGATCTCGAACCCCGAAATTGTTATTTGTGCACTCGACTCTGTACTATGTCATTGGCCTATTCTGTTACAGAAAGAGAAAGGTTTCCTATAGCTTAATACTAGAATTATGGATATCGTTTGTTCTACTAAACTTGTTTTACGTTGAGTGAAGTTCCTCAGCTGTTTGTTTTAGCTAGAGTATTCCAACTCCGATGCATTTAATTTATACTTGCAATTGTAGGTTTGTCGAAAGTTCCTCATATTTAGAATATCATAAGAATTCCTATGAGAATATATATATTTGTATATGCTTAAAGGTTTTATGTAGACCTAGGGTTTCGTATTTCATTGTAATGCCTGCCAATAGGAAATAAATTCTATGAAAATACATATATATACCTATATATTTATACATATGTAATTTTTCATGTAGACATTAGGTTATGTATTTCCTTTGTGAATCTAAATTTGCATTTACAGAAATATATTTACTCCAATATACATCTAGATTTGTTCTCAAACTGTTCATGCTCAGATGATCATACTAGAAATTTCGACATAAAGGAAATGCCTCTATTATATTAGAAGTCAAGATTCAAAAATTGATTACTTCCAGAATGAGATTTACACCAATCCATTCCATAACCTAGTAAGAAAAATAGATTCTAACCTGCATATAGAACCTAAACCAGTCATAAAGAGCGGTTCAGATTATTGTATCTATATGGACCTTTAAGGATTGTGTTATACCTGTAATCTAATTCACTTCATAGAGGTAGGACTAATTCAATTTAGATACATCAATCTCATTCATTAGATATATGATCATTTAAATGGATGCATTACAGTAATTAGATACAGTCATTCAACCAGATGCATTATAGTAATTAGATACAATTATTCAACCATATGCATTACAATAATTAGATACAATCATTCAACTAGATGCATTACAAAAATTATATATAATCAGTCAAAAATAGAGAAGAGAAGATTTCATATCTGAAATAGTTCATGGGAAGACCAAGGGAACAACCACGTTCCTCCCGACCATAGAATAGGGCAGCCAAAATACTTGCCTGATTCACCCCCCTAGCCTGACCATGAATCCATGAGGGCTAACTTGGAATCTCCTCTTTGACAATGTCATTCACTCCAGAAATCTTCCCCTTGCCTCACACTCAACCAATAGTGTTCATAATAGAAAACAACCAGTCATAAAATTTTTCCCCAGCATACTAGGCATTGTCCTGCCTCCTCACATATGCTATTTATCCAAAATAAATCTTTTTTCCTAGGTCTTTCTTCCCTCCCTTGGGAATTTTCCAAACTTACTAAATCCCTGATTTTCAGGGGCTGCCAATGGCCAAATCCCTGATTTTCCACTTGTAACAATCAACCCATAGGTAGTTCCAACATGTTCCCCACTCATGGAGTCATGGTCAGCTAAATTTAACATGGTTGTTCCATTTGTCCTCCTGCAATAGTTAAAACATTATTATGTTTACATACAAGTGTCATGGTCAAATAGGTTGTTGGGTCAAATCAGGGCTCTGCCCAACAATCATAATAATTAATTACAATTTATTAAATTCGAAATTCGAAATTGCCATAAATGGCAAAAATTTTCCAAATTCAAATTTACTAAAAATGGAATAATTTTCTAACAAATTTTAAATTTCAAAAATACTTTATTTTTTGGGGATGTCACTTCCTTCCCCCCTTCAATAAAACACTGTCCTCATTGTTCATTCCTTTTTTGGAACAATATTGGATGAGACTTCCGCAATTTTCCCTCCAACTCCCAAGTGGCCTCCTCAGGGCTAAAGTGCTTCCATTGCACTTTTACCTGAGCGACGACTCTGTTATGAAGTGTTATTTCTCTTCGGTCCAGAATGCGTAGGGATTTCACCTGGAGATTGCCTTCTGGTTCCACCTTTACCAAGTTCATATCAATCATATGAGTAGGGTCATGGACATACCTTTTCAACAAGGAAACATGAAATACATTATGAATTCTTAGATTAGATGGAAGTGCAAGTTGGTAAGCTACGGGTCCAATTCGAGCTAATATCTCAAAGGGCCCACAAAACCTTGGTGCCAACTTTGCACATTTCCCAATTTTTAGTGAACTCTTTCGGGCTTTGACTTTTAAGTAAACATGATCTCCCACTTGAAATTCCAAGTGTCTTCTTCTCTGGTCCGCATAACGTTTTTGTCTGTCCTATGCCTCCTTTAAGTTCTGTTGCACCTTTCTTACCATAATTTCCATTTCTTGGAGCATTTCTAGTCCAACCATGAGTTTGTCAACTGGGGTCATCCCAACTAATGGTGTCATACACTTTCTGTCATATATTACCTCGAAGGGGCTCAATTTAGCCGAAGTTTGGTATCCATTGTTATATGCGAATTCTACCAAGTACAGGTAGTCTTCCCACTTACTCAGTTTTGTTCTTACATACATGCAGAGCATATCTTCTACGATCTGATTAGTTTGTTCGATTTGTGCATCTGTTTCTAGATGGTAACTTGTGTTGAAATTCAAATTAGTATTCAACCCTGCAAACAATTCTTTCCAAAAAGTGCATGTAAATTTTACATCTCTATCTGAGATCACTGTTTTAGGAATACCATGCAGTCTAAAAATTTCTTTCATAAATATTTCAATGATGTTTATATCTTTAAAAGTAGATTTCACAGGAATAAAGTGTGTAGAATTACTGATTTTATCGATTACAACCATAATAGAATCATTCTGTTTCTGAGTTTTAGGAAAACCTATTATAAAGTCTAGCGATATGGTCTCCCATTTCCATTCTGGTACTGGTAACGACTGTAATAGACTAGTTGGATGCTGGTGTTTAGCCTTAACCTCCTGACAATATTGTCACCTAGCCAAGTATTATGCCATTTTGCCCTTCATATTAGGCTAGTAAAATAGTTTTCTAAGCGTTGTTATCGTTTTCTGGTATCCTGGATGGCTAGAATAAGGTTTCTTATGCACTTCGTCCAAGATTATTAACTTTAACTCTGTTGAATCTGGTATGTAAAGTCTATTTTTAAATTGTAATATTCCCTTCTTGTCGATAATCAGATCTGGTTTATCTGAGTTTACGGTACTTTTTTGTAATTCTTCCATTATCTTAGTGTAATTTTCGTCGTTAATACTTGCCCTCCTTATTCTTTGTTCCAGATCACTTTCTGCCCTGTTGATATTTATCTCAAATAACCCATGGACTCTTCTGCTTAAAGTGTCTTCTACCTTATTTTCCTTACCCTTGATATGTCTGACCTTGAAGTCGAATTCTCTCAATAAGGATAGCAATATTGCTTTCCTTTCATTAAGATTTGGTTGGCTAAACAAATATTTCACACCGCTATTATTCGTCCATAGTAGCAATTTTCTGCCCATTATGTAGTGTCACCACATTTTTAAGGCATGTATTACTACTGCCAATTCTAAGTCATGAGTGACATACTTTCGCTCACGTTCTTTTAATTTCCAGGACTCATAACAAATCATGTGTCCTTCCTGAGTTAGGAAACCACCTAGTCCTTCTTTATTTGAATCAACACATACGGTAAAGTCTTTATCTACATTTTCTACCTTCAATATGGGTGCAGTTGTCAATAATTCCTTCAGCTTGTTAAAACTGTCTTGACACTTCTGTGACCAGATAAACATGGTCCCTTTCTTTTGTAATGACGTGATAGGATAGGCTGTCTTGGAAAACCCCTCTATAAATCTGCGATAGTATTCGTTGATTCCCATGAATGATCGGATATCCACTACATCCTTAGGTACCACCCATTCCACGATGGATTTTATTTTCTCAGGGTCTACGACAATGCCTTCTGCTAAAATTACATGTCCTAGATATTGTATTTTCTTTTGATAAAAGTCACACTTGTCAAATTTGGCCTACAGTTTGTGTTTCCTCAACGTTTTTAGAACTATTCTTAAGTGTTCTTCATGTTCTTCCTCTAATTTAGAATAGACCAGAATATCATCGATAAATACTAGTACGAACTTGTCTAAGTACTGACTAAAAATATTGTTCATCAAGCACATAAACGTGGTTGGTGCGTTAGAGAGACTAAAAGGTATGACTACAAATTCGTAGTGTCCATATCTTGTTTGAAAAGCTATTTTTCTTATATATTCATTCTTTATCCTAACTTGATGATAATCGGATCATAAATCCAATTTCGAAAAATCTTGGCCCCACCTACTTGATCAAACATGTCATTTATCCTAGGTAAGGGGTACTTGTTCTTAATAGTCATTTTATTCAATTGTCTATAATCAATACAAAGTATTATAGTACCATCTTTCTTTTTCACAAAGAGGACTAGTGCCCCCCATGGTGAAACACTCGGTCTGATATACTCTTTGTCCAACAATTCCTGTAATTGTATTTTTAATTTTGTCAATTCTGGTAAACTCATTTGGTAAGGTGATTTTGAGATAGGGGCTGAAACAGGTAGTAGGTCTATGGAGAAGTCTATTTCCCTTCGAGGAGGTAATTCTGGTATCTCATCCACAAACATGTCTCTGAATTCATGTAGGATAACAAAGTCTTCTAACTTTGGCTTATCTTATTTTTCTAACAGATTCGTTACTTGGATGGCATAAACTTGACATCCTTTTCTCATAAATTTCTTAAATTTCATTGCTGAAACTTGGCTAACTGATACAGGTTTTGGTATACCTTGGGTTGTTCTAGTAGTGCCATAATCATCTTTATAGTTAAGTGTCTTTGTATAACAATCTAGAACTAGTTTGTTATTTTCCAACCAATCCATTCCGATAATCATATCATAAGATCCTAGTGGTAGGATGTTTATATTTGTTCTTATGTTTTGAACATCTAAGTTGAACGTGAAATTAGAAATAAAGTTAACTACTTTCCTTTTAGTTCTTGTTGCTAGTTGTACCAGCCATGATTTTGTGAGCTTAAGTTTCTTAAGTTTATTTGACTCTACTACATTAGGAGTAATATAAATTAACGTAGCTCCAGGGTCAATTAAAATAGAATTTCAAGTGTTATTGATTTTACCTTTGATTTCTACCACAAAGGACTAGTGGTCAGCTTGTCGGCCATCTATGATTGCATTTATCCGATGCAGGCTTCTTCCCACGTCACCCACCGTCGAGGCTTCCTGCAAATTATGAACAACAGTTTTGTTTGCTGAAATTAAATGTGGACAGATCCTCCTTAGATAAGGTTCTCCACATTCCCAACACTTTAGTGGTTCATGGAGGTTGTCTCCAAACTTCTTCATTCCCAGATTTACTGGTTTACCACTGCTTTACGTATTCGAATGGTTGGACTGAAAATATTTTCTTGGAAAGCCTTTTGCTACATTTTGATAAGGATCCGGCTGGTATCCCTTCTTCCGCTGGTTCATTCGATCTTGTTTCTTATCCTTCCAGGCTTTGGGAAACTCTGCCCGCTATTTATACTGATCGTAGCACATTCGTTCTTTCCTGAATACTTCACTCAAGGATTTGGGGTTTTCAAACTCAATTCTGTCCCTATAGGACTGCGGTAAACAACTTAAGAATCGATGGATTTTTATCTTATCCTCTTGGATGTAAGGTACGAACCTTAGTAATTCCAGGAATTTATTTATAAGGTCCTCCATTGTCATCTGTCCAAGTATTAACTCGTAAAATTCATTTGTTTTCCTTTCATAGTAGCTTTTAGATAGGTACTATTTCTTGAAATATTTCTTAAAGACAGACCATTCCACCCGTTTCTCCTTTAGGCCCTTGGCCAATTTCAGGTCCTGCCACCAAATGATGGCCTTCCCTTTCAGATTGTATATGGCCATTCTGACCTTCATATTGCTGGAATAGTTATATATCTGGAAGTATTTTTTGATGTCCAATAACCATGCCTTAGTTTCTTGTCTTGTTCTAGATTCTCCATCCAAGGTAGCTGGTTTAATTTTCTTGAATTCTCCTTCAAGGTGGTCTACTTGTTTTCTCTTTCTGTCTGTTTTTGTTTTGTCCTCAGCTGAAGGTGTACCTTCAGATGAACTGTCTCCTTTTTCTGTTTTAGGTCTAGAGCTCTTGGAAGCCCTCTTGCTAACTTCTTCATTGTTATTATCGTCCTTTGGGATTTTATTTGTCACTATACTGCGCAACAAGACTTCATTTATTTCCTGTTGTTCCTACTGAGCTTTCTTCAGTTTTTCATTGTCGGATTTGAAAACCTGCAGTTCGAAGATGAGATTCCTCATTGTTTCCAGTATTTCAGTAGGTGAGCTTCCGTCACTATTCTTTCTCTGATTTTCAGGAAGTCTTTGTTTAGGATTTCCATCGATCTTGATTTCCCCGTCATCTTGTGCTTCCATGATTAACACAAAACAGAAAAGGTTTTTTGTTTGTAACAATAAAGGTTTATTAGTTTTTCATAAGTAAAAATATATGCCAAGAAATTAATATGGCCCTGTTCAAGGCCCAGTGTTGTAAAATTTTCTCTGATACCATATGTAATGATTTTGATATTTACCAAAAAAAATAAAAATGTTTCTATAATTTCTTACTAAAAGAAAGGGTTCTAATTAAGCCACCCTGTTATCAAATTGGTTATGAAACTTTGTACTAACCTTTGCTTCAAAAATCTAACAAAAAATCCTTGCCACATCTTTGCTACAACTACTGAATTTCTACTTACCACAAGTTTCCCTATTTATTTCAAGAGTGGAAAGTTATAAGGGAAGGTCCTCAATACTTTGGAAAACCCCCCTTTGTTTTATTTTACCCATATAGATATACATATATATAGACTACGTATGTAAGGGGTAGTTTTAGAATGCATGTTGCAACTCACTTTTAAATCTCACAAGGATACTAAGTTTACATACAACCCACTTGTGGGTGCTACCCTATGTAGCTTTAACTGATACCCAGTTATAAAGGACATGGGTTGGGTTTTCTCCTTTCTCTTACACCAAACAACTAACCTAACTACTAGGTCCTGGTAATAATGTGGTTCTTGGGAATGGTGGTTGACTGTACAGAAATGCCGAAAGCCAGTGGGAAGTTGACAGCTAGGAACCACTGCTATCTCAGATTTACACAGGGGTGAGCATAGTTCAACTCGAGTTATGACGATGTCAAATCAAAACCATATTTAAGTGAAAGAAGAGGTATACTATCGTGACAGTTAAATCTCTTGGGCTTCAATTAATGGATGCCCTATGATTTCCTCTGTAATTACTGGTCCCATACCCGAGGTGTCACTACCCTCTTCCAATGTCACATGGCTACCCGTCCTCCACACTCCATGCATTTACTACAAGGCATTGAGGTGACACTTATGGTTCGAGGTAGGTTTACAGTTTTCTCATTCCTGATTTTTCTCTTTCAGAGAGGTTATGTTTACCCCAAATTTAAAAGGCTAAGTCGGTGAGTGATGAAGGTCGCTCCATGGTGTAACTAACGACACGACTGAGACCCTCGTAATTTCTTCTTAGTCCAGTACTGAAATAGCTAATGAGGGGTGGTACTCTTTGGAAATAATGTTAAGAAATATATGGTTCTGTCAGTTATTGTAGTATCTATTCATGCCTATGGTACTCTTCTTCACAAGAATTTTCTCTATAATCCCTTTCAAGGTCACCCTTAGTCTTGAAAGAAAAAATGATTCCTCCCTGATATTGTCGTTATTCCTTCTATGGTCAGGCAATTGAGATCCCTTTGTAGTAGTTATCAAAATCTTCAGAGTTAGGGTTGTTGGAAGGAATTCATCATATCACAAGTAAGTAATGGAATTTCGTTGAACTGAGATAGGTAGAGGTCTTATGAAGAGTCTCCCTATTACCATTCTTCCTCAAAGAGTCTCCCATAGAAAGGTTGGTCATGTGCATAGTTCATAAGTATAGACTCTTTTTGTTTGGGTAGGTTAAGCTTTCTTCTATTTAATTCTCTTGTAACGAATGGAGCTATCCTTCAGTAGTTATATCAGACCCTCCACTAGTTTTCCTCTTACAGAGGTTATCTTTTGTATTCCTGGACACTTGGGATATTATAAAGGAAAAATACTATGGCATGACTCCGTTCTTACTGTTGATATTGTTGGTTAAGTATATATAATCGTTACAGATTTGGTTTAGGGTTTATTTAAACTTAACTCTTTTCATCTTCATAATCTGTGTGAAAGGATCTGTGTTATTACTTCAGCTTTATTCTTATGGAAATTTGTTACAGCTTACAAGTTAAAAGTTTCATCTATGAAAACTTGTTATTGTCACTAATGGTGGGCCTTGTTATTGCGAGGACCCATCAAAAATTATACAGCTCCCTCCTCCATTGGCCCGAACATTTAGTCGAAAAAGAAGGCGAGGGGACGAGGTTTTGAACCCATGCCTCTAAAGATAAGTGTCTTTCTGAAAAGGAAACACCACTAGTTTAATTTTTATCATCTTACTGCAACTATTTTTCTTTTGGTACTAAATCCCCAACTAAAATTAATGTTTACATGATTTGTTTCCTTGCAGGTTCTCCGTCTGTGTGAGTTCTCGGATACCCATCACTATCTCCTGCACAAAGGTATTCATGTTTTGACCCCCTTATCTTTCAGACTAACTTTACAGGTTCTAGAAACGTCCAAGGAGATCGCGATTCAACTAGCTTCATTTAATAAATTAGTTATGCATCTACTGAAATGTTTATTGGTGTGTTACCAGTTCTTGTACTGAGTCTGTAATTAAATGTAGATATGATCAACTATGTAGTATACCTTTTCTATAATTATTGGAAGGTAGTATTGACTGAATCTACTCAGAGAGATAATCTATTGTTAAAGTGTCTCTATCTTTCGATCTCGAACCCCAAAATTGTTATTTGTGGACTCGACTCTGTACTATGTCATTCACATATTCTGTTACAGAAAGAGAAAGGTTTCCTGTAGCTTAATAATGGAATTACGGATATCTTTTGGTCTACT
This sequence comes from Picea glauca, assembly GCA_000966675.3. Classification (NCBI taxonomy): domain Eukaryota; kingdom Viridiplantae; phylum Streptophyta; class Pinopsida; order Pinales; family Pinaceae; genus Picea; species Picea glauca. The sequence continues at coordinate 1,624,411 of JZKD02S2233884.1, forward strand.
GAACTTTTTTTACATTGAGTGAAGTTCCTTGGCTATTTGTTTTAGCTAGAGTATTCCAACTCCGATTCATTTAATTTATACTTGCAATTGTAGGTCTGTCGAAAGCTCCTCATATTCAGAATATCGGAAGAATTCCTATGAGAATATATATATTTGTATATTATTAAAGGTTTTATGTAGACCTAGGGTTCTGTATTTCATTGTAATGTCTGCCAACAGGAAATAACTTCTATGAAAATACATATATATACCTATATATTTATACATATGTAATTGTTCATGTAGCGATTAGGTTCTGTATTTCCTTTGTGAATCTAAATTTGCATTTACATAAATATACTTGCTCCAATATACACCAAAAATTGTTTTCAAATTGTTCGTGCTCATATGATCATACTAGAAATTTCGACATAAAGGAAATGCCTCTGTTATATCAGAAGTCAAGATGTCGAAATTGTTTACTTCCAAAATGAGATTCACACCAATCCATCCCATAACCTAGTAAGAAAAATAGATTCTAACCTGCATATAGAACCTAAACCATTCATAAAGAGCGGTTCAGATTATCGTATCTATATGGACCTTTAAGGATTGTGTTATAACTGTAATCCAATTCACTTCACAGAGGTAGGACTAATTCAATTTAGATACAACAATATCATTCATCAGATATATGATCATTTAAATAGATGCATTACAGTAATTAGATACAATCATTCAACTAGATGCATTACAGTAAATAGATACAATCACTCAACCAGATGCATTACAGTAGTTATATATAATAATTCAAAAATAAAGAAGAGAAGATTACATATCTGAAACAGTTCGCGGGAAGACCAAGGGAACAACCACATTCCTCCCGATCTTAGAATAGGGCAGCCAAAATACTTGCCCAATTCACCCCCTAGCCTGACCATGAATCCATGAGGGATAACTCAGAATCTCCTCTTCGTTAATGTTGTCCACTCTAGAAATATTCCCCTTGCCTCACACTCAGCTAGTAGTGTTCATAACAACAAACAACCAGTCATAAAAAATTTCCCCAGGATACTAGGCAACGTTCTGCCTCCTCACATATCCTATTTATCCAAAAGCAATCTTTTTTCCTAGGCATTTCTTCCCTCTCTTGGGAATTTTCATAGATTTCTAAATCCCTGATTTTCAGGGGATGCCAATGCCAAAATCCATGATTTTCCACTTGTAACAATCAACCCAGAGGTAGTTCCAACATGTTCTCCACTCATGGAGTCATGGTCAGCTAAATTTAACACGCCTGCTCCATTTCTCCTCCTACAATAGTTAAAACAATATTTTGTTTACATACAAGTGTCATGGTCAAATAGGCTGTTGGGTCAAATTAGGTCTCTTCCCAGCAGTCATAATAATTAATTACAATTTATTAAATTTGAAATTCGTAATTTCCATAAATGGAAAAAAAATTCCAAATTCGAATTTACTAAAAACAGAATAATTTTCTAACAAATTTTAAATTAAAAAAAAAAAATTAATTTTTGGGGATGTCACAAGGATACATTCAGGCCCTCCTTTAATGAGTATTTTCCTGTCGAATTCAACTCATTATCCAAGAATTAGACTTAGAAACTAATTGGTACGTTGGAACTTGCATTCCTTAATGGCAAGTTTTCTCACTTTCGACATTGGGTTTTCATTATTGACCCCTGATCGAGAAATTCCACCAAGTGTTCGACTTCAGCTCATTAGTTCACACCTGTTGGATTGTACTAGTGTACCTTGGGATTCATTGACATTAATGGTGATTTCCCTCGCACTTTTTAACAGTATCCATTAATGACCGGTAATCAAGTGGTTTCTACCATGTTCGACTTCAACACATGTATTCGCATGGTTAGATTTGTACTATAGAGTAGTGGAGATGAAGATCCTGGATATTTTCTGATAGATTTAGGTTGTGTTGGATTATATTCATATTTTATTGTTGCATACTGTTGACGGGCGAAATTGACCGTCCGTCAACTGGGAGAGTGGAACCGGTCCGGGGTTGTCTAAATAACCCAAGCCATTTGGTATGGACCACCCTGACGAGTTTAACGGCTCC
>JZKD02S2233884.1:1629931-1676417 GCA_000966675.3 Picea glauca
AATGGGGGAGAGATAAAGAGAGAGAGTGGGGGGAGGGAAACAAAGGGATATTTTATGTTAATAGGAACACATGCAAATTCCTATTCCTAGTAAAACATGCACACTTTAACAACATGTGAGCATTCCTAAAGCACACACACATTATTTTAATTTTTGTTTTTTTTAGGAATGTGTGTGCATTCTTGAACACGTGTTTCCTAGGAACACACATGGGTTATTCAGAATTCACACACATTCCTAGGAATGTTACTGCATGGATCACTAAGATTAGGTTTGAGGTTTATTGAACCTATCACATCAGGAATGTGTGTGCATTCCTAGAAACGTGCACGTGTTCTTATGGGTGCACGCTCCTACTCACTCCATTGCCACTTTTTCGTCCACTAACTTTGTGCACACATCTGTATATTCATGGCTGGAAAATATACTAAAATACATGGATAATTGAAAGATTTAATGGAATAATTTCAAATCACTAAGTTAGAGGAGTTACAATATAATCATATTAGGTGGCTCTCTAGAGGCAAGGTCATGGAAAGACTTTTTAATCTCACGCTTTCTTTCTTAAAAGACTAAGAGTTAGGGGAGAAAAAAATGTATAAGTTGGAAAACATATTTCAAGTATAATTTTTCATCGATTTACTTCTATATGTGATCCAAGTGGATATTGTTGGCCACCCATCTATTCCACTAGATCAAAGAACAATTTTCGATTTGGGTATTTTTCTACACTTTTTCGAGTCCCCAATTTTTGGGTCCATTTTGAGGCCTTAACAACATTTTATGGGTGTGTAAGTGATCAAACAATAGCCAAAGGAATTGTTTTGGCCAACTATAATGTTTATGTATAGGCTAAACCTTTCCGATGGGATATCGAGCACGCAAAAATAATATCGTATGCAAATGTTACTACCACGAGAAGTTGGTATAACAACTAACACCATCGGAGCTCATAATACTTTTGGCGTTTCATCTCGTAGGGATAGGTTTATGGGTGTTTATGGTTTCCCCATTGCTTCTTTAAGATAAAATATCATTTTGACCTCATTATAATGCACTATGGAAAATGCACGTAGTCATCACATCTCTTCTAGGAGATAAGCTACCACCATTCAAGTGATTTTGTTTCATTATTTATTTTTACAGTTCAACACATTTTATTTATTAATAGAAGTCAAGTTTCATTGTATCTCTATGTTTTTTTTATAACTATGTATTTCATTTCATTCCATTTATAAATACAGATCAGTCATATCAGAATGATTTGCTCTGTATTTTTTTCTCTATGCATGTCTCCAACGAGGTCAATGTATCAGGAGTTGGGACTCAAACAATTTGAGCCTTTACAGAACTGTCCTCACCAACCCCGACTGCCTCCCATGGTGGAAGAAAAGAGGGATGATGGAGCAGGAGATCCTATTAAATCGTTTCTCAAGGAATCCCTCATGTGACAAAGGAATGAGATGATGGACATTTTTTTCTAGATCCTTCGACGGCTAAAAAAAATCGAGACATCTTCGTCAAGTGGCCCCTTTGGAGGTTTAATCCCCTTCAAGGTACAAGTTATTTTTGATATCCCTATATTTGAAGGTTAGATCTACATAGATTCCCTATATAAATGGTTGAATCTGCTCGAAGGGTATTTTTTTGTCCATAATTTTTCAAATAGAGAAAATATCATCTTTGGGCTCCTTAAGGCTATCCCCCATGTCAAGGATTAGTGGGATACTTACTGTGAGAAAACATCCATGGAGGAATCCACATTGTTTGCAGCTGTACACACTTGGGGTTCTTTTAGGTATGCTATTAAGGAATAATATTACCCTGTTGGAAGCTACGATGAGGAGTATACAAAATGGACCATGCTACGAGAGGAAAGGGACCAAATAATTCTAGAGTTCACAAATGTCTTCCATATATTGCACACCATGTTGGGTATCAAATTATTTTAATGGAACTTGGAGCTAAAGTACCATGGTAGTCTACATCGATGCATCCAGATAGAAATGGATTCTCTAAAAATATCTGTTGGCATGTTTTACAGGCAACATATTCTTGTCATTGATGGCAAGTACAACAACGACAATGGTTTGAGTATAGGAAGAATGTTCCAAGCGAGAACCAGAAGTATTTTGGAAGACACAGCAGAGAAATCTTGATAAGATCAGAAGAGATAGTGCAGAGTTTGCATGTTTTTCATTGATGGCAAAGATCATGATCATCATCGTAGCGATAATGGCATGGAAATGGAAAGTTCAACAGTGAAGAGAAACAATGATCGTTGGATCCCATTTAGATTTCCCGATGACTGTCGAATAATCAAGATTATGGAGTGTTGATATGAGTCCATTTCAGAGTTTCAGATACTGGGAGTTGGAGGAGTTGAGAGTCGAGACTCTTCATCACAGGAGTCCCGAAGTTGCAAAATGAGAAACGACGAAATCCTGAAACAGGCACAACGAAGGCTCATGAATTTGTGAAATGATCCTGGTTGTTGAAGCTAGAGGACACATGGTGAAAGATTGGCAATTCACTGACTGAAATTTCAAAGGAAGGAGTGCTCTAACCTCTCTAACTCGCAATATGCGAAATCGCGAAATAATCCTAGCCGTCGGATCGAGTATTTATCTGCACCATTGATCAGACACGACGAAGGCCCGTGAAGTTTCAAAATCACGATAAGATCTGGACCGTTGGGTCCATAGGACATGTGGCGAAAGATCATCATTTTGCTTACTAGAAAGTCAAAGTAATGGGGCTCCCTAACCTCTCAAACTCACGATATGTGAAATCGCAAAATTCCGAAATGCGAAATTGCGAAATGTCGAAATACCTTCAGATCATTTTGGGGTTTGTGACTTGGAGTGTCGAAACACTTCATCACAGAAATGCCGAACCACCGAAATGTGAAACGCCGAAATACCTTCAGATCATTTTGGGGTTCATGACTTAGAGTGTGGAAACACTTCATCACAAAAATGCCAAAATGTCGAAATGTGTTTTCAAATAAGGTTGTGTTCACAGCCAGTGGTCACATCTGCGGAAGATGGAGGAAGGAGCTAGTGCAACCAAGCTCCATTTCGGTGATTGTGACTTGGAGTGTCGAGACCCTTCATCATAGGAATGCCGAAATGAGAAATTGTGAAAGCACTTTATGGATAAGCACTTGGTCACTGCCAGTGGTCACATCGTCGAAGAGATGTAGAGAAGAGCTCGAAGAGACAAGCTCCATTTCAGAGTTTGGGACATGGAGAGTCAAGATGACTCTTCACAGAATCCCCGAAACGCGAAATGCGAAATGCATGTTCAGAATTGGCCCCTGGTCATAACCTATGGTCACATCGATGAAGGCTCAAGGGAGGAGATAGCACGAAGCTAATATCCATTTCGAAGATCACGACTTGGAGAGTCAAGATGCCTCACAACACAGGAATGCCGAAATGCCGAAATGCTGAAATGCAAAATGGAGAAATAAACGCAAGACCCTATAGATTTAATCCAATGGTGCTGGTTATTTAAGCATCTGATCGAAGGGCTATTTTTGATATTCATGATTAATTGTTCAGTTACGATTCAGTTAGTAAAACCGAATCATGGTTCTTGGATGGTTGGTGTTTTAGTTGCTGAAGTGTTGTTCTAGGGTTTTGAGGAGTAACCGAAGGGGTTGTAGTGTATAAAAGAAACATGTAGTGACTGTGTGTGGTTGGTTGTTCTGAATAAAAAATGAGTTGAACTGTAAAGAAGGGAAAATTACAGTATGCGCAGAGTGAGATAAAACTTAGAGATGAGTAACAGATGAGGAATAGACAAAGGTGAGATGCATTTTTCTTTTTGAGGATTGAGCGAGTGAAGCAGAGCAAAAGTGGAGTGGCAATGAACAACCCGATGAGAAGAACCATGGCATGGTGAAGAGCATGCAGAGGCAATGTGCATGGAGGATGAAGAAGGTGCACAGATAGTATAAATACACACAACAGAGAAGAGATGGAGGTTGTTGTTGAGAGTGATTCAAGCGTGTAGAAGGAGGCAGTGTGCAACAACTGAAATAGATAGAAGAGGAATGGTGCATTGAATGGACATGGCACACAAAGCATAAAAGGAAGAAGAACAGAAAGCGCAAGGCATGTGTGCAAGAAGACACTGATGCAGGTAGAGTAGAGCAGTGTAGCAGAACAATGATGAGACTGGTAAGCCATTGATGAACATTATATCACTGTAATAAGTTTCAGTAGAAAAGATTGATATTTCAGGGTGGTAGGGAGGTGCTCGGGAGGACTGTTGTCCTCAAAGGTTCAAGTGGGTTCTTGAACACAGGGAGCTGTAGATTCCATCTAGTTGCAGCTAGAGAAACCAGGGTGGCAGGGTGGTGCAAGGGAGAATTGTTGTTCTCTGTTATACAGGTTGGTGCTTGTATGATTGGAAGTTGGTGCTAGAACACTTAGGGAGTTGTTGCTTCCTTCTAGTGGGTGCTAGAGAAACCAGGGAGTTGGTGTTTCCTTCTAGTGGGTGCTAGAGAAACCAGGGAGTTGGTTCTTCTTTCTAGTGGGTGCTAGAGAAACCAGGGAGTTGGTACTTCCTTCTAGTGGGTGCTAGAGAAACAAGGGAGTTGGTGCTTCCTTCTAGTAGGTGCTAGAGAAAACAGAGAGTTGGTGCTCTCAGCAAGTTGCATCTTGCAAAACAGAGGTTGTAGCCTCACAATGAGTTGGAACTCATATGTATGATAATGTACATAATGTAAAGATTACTTATCATACCAAGAAGAAGAGGTTTTTACTCTTTATGGGTTTCCTCATGAAATATCTATCTCTATATATTTCATATGTGTGACCGATGTTGAATGTTCTATTGCTTACCTCTCTGCATTATTGTGATTTTCATTAAGTACTCTGCAAAGAGTTTAAAATAAACATAATTGTTTAAGCACGGTAACAACTGATTCACCNCCCGCCCCCTCTTAGTTGTCCAAGAATTGGTATCATATCAGGTTCCTTTTATCTAAAGGTAGATCTGTAAGCTTAAACATGACAAGTCATGAAGGGACTTCAACCACTAAGCCTCCTTTGTTTGATAGATCAAATTTTTCCTTCTGGAAGGTTAGAATGAGAACATACCTAATGGCCTTAGGTGCTAATGTTTGGGATGTAGTAGAGACTGGATACTTAAAGCCTATTGTGATAGCTTCCAAGGATGATAAGCTAGAATTTATCTTTAATGCTAAGGGAATGAATTTTATCTTGAATGGACTTGCAGAAGTTGATTTTGTAAAGGTGATGCATCTTCAAACTACTAAAGAAATGTGGGATAAACTTATTCGCAACTATGAAAGAAATGAGAAAGTAAAAGATGCCAAACTTCAAACATTTAGGTTGAAGTTTGAACAACTAAAGATGAATGAATATGAAACAGTTAGCAAGTATTTTTTAAGAGTTGAAGAACTTGTGAATGTCGTGAAGGGTTTTGGTGAGAAGATTGAAGAATCAATTTTAGTTTAGAAGATTTTAAGATCTTTGCTTGATAAATTTAATCCAAAAGTCTTTGCAATAGAAGAACTAAATGATCTTAAAACTCTGTCCATTGATCAAATTCTAGGAACTTTAACTACAAATGAAACGAGAATCAACACAGATAAATCCATTACTAGAGAAGCATATTTTAAAGAAGACAAGGATAGTGATTCAAATTTAGATGATATTGAGGCAAAATTTGTGAGAAGGTTAAAGAAATGATCAAGAAAATATCAAGGCAAGCTTCCCCTCAGATGTTTTAATTGTGGTAAGATAGGTCACTTTGAAAATAAGTTTCCACACAAGAAGAAGGACCAAAACTCTGAAGGTTAAGAGAAGTACAAATCCAAAAGATTTGATAGAAAGAAAAGTTTATGTGTAAACAATGATGACTCCTCAGAAGACACCGATAGTGAATCTTCCTGTGAAGATAAGGTAAATGAATTCATGCTTATGGCCAAACATGATTATGATAATAAAAACATAGGCAATGATGATAATGATGAAGAAGTTGTGGTTGACTTGGAAGGAGAGATGATCAATGCTTTGGAAGAGATTGACAGACTCAGACTTAAGAAGAGAAAGAAAAAACAATTGTTGATACAGTTTGAGAAAGACAATAATCATCCTGATGAAGACTTTGCCCTGCTAAAAGTGGAATTATAAGAGGCAAAGAAAATCGAGGACATTCTGAAACAACAGTTATCAGAAAAGAAGGCAAGATGTAAAGCTATGGAATAAGAAGTAGTGAAAACTAGGAAAGAGTTGGAGAAGTTTCAAGCCTTGTATCATCAGAATCTGTCAAGTATCAAAGCCTTAGAAGGATTAGCCACCATTCTAAATCAGCAAAGTAATCCAAATTTGAAAATAGGTTTGGGTTATGAAGAGGGATCAAGTAGTGGTCATCCAAGCAACAAAGACTTCATCAAGTTTGTCAAATCTACAACCAATGACGACAACAAACATATAGAAACAAAGGAAGATAATCAACCGCCTAGGAGGAGTAAAGAAAAAGGTGCCAAAACTAAATTTGTGGAACATGAAAACAATACACTCCCTGCTCAAGGAAATCATCAGCATGGAAGAAATCGATTTGCTCAAAGAAGACAACCATTTTCCAGGTACAAATAATTTTTCTATGGATATTGTTTCTACTGTTCTAACTTTGGTCACAAAGCTGTAAATTGTTCCTTAAGACTTAGACATGAGCAATTAAGATTTCCAAGGAATAAATATCTACCACAACAAAGAATGATACAGCCAAGTAACAAACCATCACAGATTGCAAATTGCCAAATTAATTCTAGAGACATGCAACTGAGGAGGTCAAGAAATAATAAACAGTCAATGAGTAGACAATGCTACAACAATAACTTTGACCTATTGAACAATGAGATTGAATGCTATAACTATCACAACTTTGTCCACAAATATGCAAACTGCCATCTGAATAATTACAAAGCAGATCCAAGGATAAAGTTCTTAGATAGAAAGGCCAACACATGGAAAAGGAAAGATAGTGAAAAATGTGGTCTAGCATTTTCAACTAAAAAACAAAAGGCCTCCGAGAATATAGACAGTGGATGTTCCAAACACATGACTGGAGACAAGGATAAGCTTATGTCCATAAGTAAAAGCAAAAGAAGAAATGTGATCCTTGAAAATGATGAACTGGGTAAAAACAAGGATAAAGGGATGGTGAGTTTAAGTAATAGAAAAGGAGATTCTCAGGATGATCTTCCTATAGATGGTATGAAACATAATTTGCTTAGTACAAGTCAAAAGTGTGACAGAGGCAGTGAAGAGATTTTCACTTCCAAAGAGTGTAAGGTAAATGTAAACTCAGGACAAGTGGTGAATAAAGGCATAAGGACAATTAATGATGTTGATATTGAATCCTCCCCTGCAAGTAAAGAAGAAGACACAGATACAATAAAAGAATGTTCAGTTAGCATCTATCCCATGGAAGAAGTAGAAGAAGAATCATGTCATAAGATGGAAGCTGAAGTTTTTAAGGTTGAGAAGTCAAACACCCAAAGCAAGTTCTTAAGTAGCTCCATGACCCTAGATAATCTCTTGGCTAGTCAGAGATCACCAAATGACAAATATGGTATGGGATACAACAAGGAAGAAATCAATACTCCTAAGAAACCTGATACAGGTCCTTCATCTGTGAAAAAGAAAAGAAGGTATGAAAGTGGTTGTAGAGGTTTTTTCTTGTGATTGAATATGGTCATAAAAGCCTTGGATTGTATGTATCATGGAAGAAAAATGAAATTGCAGTAATAGAGATCGATGAGAATCAATGGGGAGATCCAAGGGTTGTTTGAAAAGTACGAGCTACAATTACACAGTGTGTTAGTAGGAAAACAACATTTTGTTTTACAAAATGATATACATGACATCCTGTAGAGATAACAAGAGGAAAGACCTTGTCAAGAAAAGCTAACCTTTTAGGAACAAAAGGGGAAAATAGTCAGAAGCAGAGAGATAATAGTGACAGGGGGAGTCATCCAGTTATGACAAGAAAAGGTTGATGAAGGAGTCCCAGTAAGAGAGGTGAGAAATTTTGAGTATTCTATAGAGGATACAATGGAACTTGAGGATGAACAGGTCCAAGAATCATAAGGAGAAGACTCTGGTTTAGATACAAATATTCTGCAGGCCTCAAATAAGAGAGTCAATCTTGTCAGGGGGAGTTTGTGTTGGTTCAATATCTGATACCTCCTAAAAATACTGCAACATCTCAGGGGGAGTATGTGTTCTTTGACATTGATGTCAAAGGGGGAGAAAAGAGTCTGGGTGCCTTTGTTGCCATCAATTCCAAAGGGGGAGATTGTTGGCATGTTTTACAGGCAATGTATTCTTATCATTGATGGCAAGTACAACAACGACGATGGATTAAGTACAGGAATAATGTGCCAGGTGGGCACTAGAATCATTTTGGAAGATGCAGCGGAGCAAGCTCGATAAGATCAGAAGAGATAGTGCAGAGTTTGCGTGTTTGTCATTGATGGAAAAGATCACGATCAACAATGCAACATTAATGGCATGGAAATGGCAAGTTCAATAGTGAAGAGAAACAATGATCATTGGATCCCATTTAGATTTATCAATGACCATCGAATCATCAAGATTGTGGATTGTTGATCTGACTCCATTTCGGAGTTTAGGATATCGGGATTTCGAGGAGTCAAGAGTCGAGAATCTTCATCACAGGAGTCCCGAAGTTGCGAAATGCGAAATGATGAAATATTGAAACAATCACAACGAAGGCTCATGAATTTGTGAAATGATCCTGGCCGTTGAAGTCAGAGGACACATGGAGAAAGATTGACATTTCACTGACTGAAAGGTCAAAGGAAGGAGTTCTCTAACCTCTCTAACTCGCGATATGCAAAATCACAAAATAATCCTAGCCGTCGGATCAAGGATTGATCTGGACCGTTTATCAGACACGACGAAGGCCCATGAAGTTTCGAAATCATGATAAGATATGGATCATTGGGTCCATAGGACATGTGGCGAAAGATTGTCATTTCGCTGATTGGAAAGTCAAAGGAACGGGGTTCGCTAACCTATAGAACTCGCGATATGCGAAATCGTGAAATGTCGAAATGTGAAATTGTGAAATGCCAAAATACCTTCAGATCATTTCAGGGTTCATGACTTGGAGTGTCGAAACACTTCATCACAGAAATGCCAAAACGTTGAAATGTGAAACACCAAAATACCTTCAGATCATTTTGGGGTTTGTGACTTGGAGTGTTGAAACACTTCATCACAGAAATGCCGAAACAAAGAAATGTGTTTTCGAATAAGGCTGTGCTCACAGCCAGTGGTCACATCTTCGAAAGATGGAGGAAGGAGCTAGTGCAACCAAGCTCCATTTCGATGATTGCGACTTGGAGTGTCGAGACCCTTCATCATAAGAATTCCAAAATGTGAAATTGTGAAAACTCTTTATGGATAAGCACTTGGTCACTGTCAGTGGTCACATCATCGAAGAGTTGTAGAGAAGAGCTCGAAGAGACAAGCTCCATTTCAGAGTTTGGGACATGGAGAGTCAAGACGACTCTTCACAGAATCCCCGAAATGCGAAATGCGAAATGCGTGTTCAGAATTGGCCCCTGGTCATAACCTATAGTCACATTGACAAAGGCTCAAGGGAGGATCTAGCACAAATCTAATCTCCATTTCGGAGATCGTGACTTGGAGAGTCGAGATGCTTCACAACACAGGAATGTCAGAATGCTGAAATGTCAAAATGATGAAATGCGAAATGGTGAAATAAATGAAAGACCCTGCGGATTTAATCCAACGACGCTGGTTATTTGAGCATCTGATCGAAGGGTTATTGTTGATATTCATGATTAATTGTTCATTTACAATTGATTTAGCAGAACCGAATCATGGTTCTTGGATGGCTGGTGTTTCAGTTGCTAAAGCGTTGTTCTAGGGTTTTGAGGAGAAACCAAAGGGGTTGTAGTGTATAAAAGAAACATGCAGTGACTGTGTGTGGTTGGTTGTTATGAATAAAAAATGAGTTGAACTGTAAAGAAGGGAAAATTACAGTATGCACAGTGTGAGACCAACAATATTCACAAAGTGAGATAAAACTCAGAGATGAGTAATAGATGAGGAATAGACAGAAGTGAGATGCAGCTTTCTTTCTGAGGCTTGAGCAAGTAAAGCAGAGCAAAATTGGAGTGGCATTGAACAACCCGATGAGTAGAACCATGCCACGGTGAAGAGCATGCAGAGGCACTATGAATGGAGGATGAAGAAGGTGCACAGATAGTATAAATACACAGAACAGAGAAGAGATGGAGGCTGCTATTGAGAGTGATTCAGGCGTGTAGAAGGAGGTAGTGTGTAGCAACTGAAATACATAGAAGAGGAATGGTACATTGAATGGACATGGTGCACAGAGCATAAAAGGCAGAAGAAAAGAAAGTGCAAGGCATGTGTACAGGAAGACACTAATGCAGGTAGAGAAGAGTAGTGTAGCAGAATAGTGATGAGACTGGTAAGCCATTGATGAACATTATATCAATGTAATAAGTTTCATTAGCAAAGATTGATATTTCAGGGTGCTAGGGAGGTGCTAGGGAGGACTATTGTCCTCAGAGGTTCAAGTGGGTGCTTGAACACAAGGAGTTGTAGCTTCCATTTGGTTGCACCCAGAGAAACCAGGGTGGCAGGGTGGTGCAAGGGAGAACTGTTGTTCTCTATTATGCAGGTTGGTGCTTGTGTGACTAGAAGTTGTTGCTTCCATCCAGTTGATGCTGGAACACTTAGGGAGTTGTTGCTTCCTTCTAGTGGATTCTATAGAAACCAGGGAGTTTGTGCTTCCTTCTAGTGGGTGCTAGAGAAACTAGGGAGTTGGTGCTTCCTTCTAGTGGGTGCTAGAGAAACCAGGGAGTCGGTGCTTCCTTCTAGTAGGTGCTAGAGAAAACAAAGAGTTGGTTCTCTCAGAAAGTTGCAGCTTGCAAAACAAAGGGTGTAGCCTCACAATGAGTTGGAGCTCATATGTATGATAATTTATAGAATGTAAATATTACTTATCATACCAAGAAGAAGAGCTTTTTACCCTTTATGGGTTTCCTCAGGAAATATCCGTCTCTGTATATTTCATATGTGTGACTGATGTCGAATGTTGTATTGCTTACCTCCCTGGATTATTGTGACTGTCATTAAGTTCTCTACAAAGAGTTTAAAATAAGCATAATTGTTTAAGCACGCTAACAACTAATTCACCCCCCCCCTCTCAGTTGTCCAACAATATCATCACCGGGGATGGCTTATCGATATGTCGTAAAAATCAAGAATAAATTTAAAAAAAAGAAGATAGAGTTTGTATTTGTGAATTTCTCATAGAAAAAACATGGAAAAGAAATCCCCAACCCACATAACAAAGGACACAACAAGGATGGACCACTACAGGACAACTAGTCCAAGCCACCAACAAAGAAGGTTAATGGGAAGACAAAGAAAGACATTGTAAATTGGTGTAAATTCCATAAAAGGACCTGGAATAACACCAATGAATGTCACTCAAAGCAGTCATTGGTTGTCAAGTTGAAAGCCTCAAAGTAAAATGAAGGTTCCAATTCAGAATCAAAACCAAACAAGGGGAAACAAATCATTGATGCAGAACCTAGTGCCACCATCACTACCAACAAGGTCTAGCAAACGAACCTAAAGAATTGAAGGAAGGTGAGCACCTTTTCCACTCATAGATGTAGGTGAAGGGTTATCCGCTACACTTTATTGTCAATAGCAGAAGTCAAAATAATCTAATCTCAGCAGAGGTTTCCAAGTGGCTAGACTTACCAACAACACCACATCTGTATCCTTACACCATTGGGTGGCTCCGCCAAGGGAGAGATCTCTACATCATCCAACATTATCTCCTTCCCTATGACATAAATCTCTTCAATGATGAGGTATTATGTGATATTTCCCTCCGTTGAAGTGTGTGATATTTATTTAGGCCAACCTTACTTGTGGAAACGTAATGTTGTATATGATTCTAGACCTCACAGTGTTATTATTACTTTGGGAATACAATTGTAGAGGATAGCAAAGGTAGCTCAACCTACTTCCATTTATTTTATCTCCACTAAGAAATGCAAGAAGGTCATCTCCTAGACCAATTTTTTTTTATTCTTTATGACTTACTCTCAAAGTGAACATAAGGTCATGGCCACATCGATGGCCTGTACACAGGGCCTCTCCATGCAACAGAAGCCAGTAGAAAAGGTCATGGAGGAATACAAATACATATTGTCCTCACCCACTGGGGTACCTCTACATTGTTAGGTCAAACATTAATTTGATCTGATGCCCTAATTACCTCTACCCAATGGGATATTATATAGCTTCTCTCTTATGAAAAATGAGGAAGCAAAGAGCCATATCCAAGACATGATTGAAAAGGGGCACATCTGACCAAGATCCTAACCCCATGGAAGAAAAATTGTACTTGTGCGAAAGAAAGATGAGACCTCGTGACTATTGATTGGTTATATGGACCTAAAAAAATCACAGTCAAGAACCTGTACACAATTCCATGAATTGTCGACCTTCTTAACCAGCTCAAGGGAGCCATGTAATTCAGTAAGATTGAGTTGAAGTCCGACTACCACTAGGTCCCAATAGAATAGAATGATGTTTGGAAGTTTTCTTTCAAGTCCAAGGACGATGGTTTTGAATGGATGGTCATTCCATTTGGTTTTAAAAACACCCTAGCCACATTCATGAGGTTTATGGATGATATCTTGTGGTATTTCACCAATTGCATTTTGGTGCTATATCTTTGGCAAGCGTTGGTTGGAACACTTGCAACATATTCAACAGGTCCTTCACACTTTGCGGCAACACAAGTTATATGTTAACTTGGAAAAATTCTTGTTTGGAATAAACATGGTCCAATACCTAGTCTACATTGTCGATGAGCATGGTATGAACATCGAGCTAGCCAGGATCTAGGTCATTCGTGACTGTCCAACCCCGACCATACTAACTGAGTTTCAAAGTTTCTTCGGACTTGCCAATTTCTTTTGCAGGTTCATGCTAGGATTCTCCCATATCACATGGTCCTACAATAAAGTGACCAATGGTGGTGATAAATAAAACTTCATGTGGGGAAAGTTACAATAAAAATAATTCAATGATATGAAACATAACTTTTTTTCAACCCCAGTGCTCTGATTACCTGATATGCAACATCCTTTGAGATTGAGACAGATGCTTCTAATTATGATGTGGGTGAATTTCTCACTCAACATTGTCATCCAATGGCCTATATTAGTGAGAAACAATCATGTGTAGTCTATGAGTACCCCACTTAGGACAAATAATTGTATTTGATTGTATAATTCTACTGCTAGTGGAAGCATTGCATTCTTGGGAAGGAAACAATCATCCACACTAATCATAAGCCTCTATAATGAATGTAGACACAAGTAAAATTTCAGAATGGCCGCCATAAAAATTGTTCCACATACTTGAAGAAGTTTCATCTTAACATCAAATATAAGATAAGGAGTACCAATCCTGTCACCAATTTCCTCAGGCGACTCCCACTTTCAGCATTAATCATGGTGCTCCACTCTTGTGAACATGAGGCCTCAAGGTGGCTCCAACACTATGAGAGTGATATTGACTTCAATACCACTTACTATATGCTAGGCGCATGAATTCCCATCACTGAATTTCATCTTCATGATCGAATTTTATTCCATCTGTGCCGTCTTCATGTTCCTTCAAGCGAGAAGGAGAAGCTTATTTTGGAAACTCACTACAGTCAGATGGTAGGACACTTTGGTGTGGAAACAACATTGGTAATGTTGCATAAGTATTTCTATTGGTCAAAACATTGATAGGAATTCGACAAGTACATATGGTATTTCACTCCCTATGCTATCTCGAAACCAATCATTAATAAGCAATGCCTGTACACCCTTTTGTCTACTCCCAATAAGCCCTGGGAATCCATCTTTATGGACTACATGTTTGGACTTACTTTAACCATGTAGGGAAATGACTGTGCTTTTGTGCTGGTTGATCAATTTTCTAAGATGACCATTCTGACATCCTACAAGAAGAGCATCACAATGGAGGCCAATGCCAATCTCTTCTTCAAATAGTTGTGGGTACATTTTGGAATACTGCAGACCATCATCTCATATTAGGAAAACATGTTCCTAAGAACATTTTGGTTGAGACTCTGGTCACTGTTGGACACCAATCTCGCCAAATCCAATTCCTTCCACCCCCAAACTGGTTGTTAGACAAAGTTAGTCAACATGATGATTGTGCATATATTGCGCATGTACAACTCCCAGAATCCACTCACATGGGATGATATTATCCCTTATGTTCAAAATAGATATAATACATCTCTCCATAGCTCGATCAATCACAACCCCTTTCAAGTAGGGATTGAATTTAAATCATTGGGTCCCATTGATGTTGCACTGCCCCTTGCAACCACATAAGTATAATCTTTCCATGTTCAATTTCAGGCCAAAAAATCCACCAAGTATATTCAATAAAATCATCACATACACTAATAGGTCCATGATATTTTACACAAATCCAATGCTAAGTACAAGTAGTACCATGATCAACACTGGGTACCACACAAGTTTTGAGTGGGAGACAAGGTTTGGTTGCATTTGTAGAAGGAGAACCTTATAGGACCCCATTGGAAGATTCGTACACTTCGTTATGGTCCTTAAACCATCACTAAGGATATGGGTTACAATTATTTTTAGCAAAGTATTCCCCCTTTCCTAGGCGTGTACCCAATGTTCAATGTCGTCCTCCTTTAGCCATACTTTCCACCATTATTGGACACATAAGAGATAATAGAGTAATTGAAACCGAAAAAACTCAACCTTGACTGCATGGAATAAGAAACCATTAATCATATCATCAACACACAATTTAAGGTCACTCATCATTAGAGGATCCAACATTATTGGGTTGTCAAAGCATGGAAGCTACTACACCAAGGTAGTGGACCACTCGGGGCTAATTTGTGTAGATGTTTCCCTACCTAATGGGGGTAATAAACGCAATGGAGGTCACTAATTCCTAAGAGGTCATGATTAATCAAGGTGGATATTGGCGGCCATCCAACTATTCCACTGGCTCAAAGAACATTTTTCTATTTTGACAAATTTTCTACACTTTTTTAGGCCTTGAACTTTTGGGGCCATTTTGAGACCTTAAACAATGTTTTCTAGGCACGACAACACCAACCAAATAGTTGAAAACATTGCTTGGGATGGAAAAAATATGTACTTATCGGCTATACCTTTCCAACAAGATATCAAGTGCATCTAACAAATATCGTATGTAAAGGTTACAACCCCTGGAAGTTGACATACCAACTAACATCATCGAGACCGACAATTCTTTTGGAATTCTATCTCCTATGATTGGGTTTTTGGATGCTTAGGGTTTCCTCATTTCTTGTTTATGATAAAAGGGTCTTTCATCCTTATTGTAATGCACTCTTACGAATACATGTAGTTGTCACATCTCTTCCCAGAGATAAGCTACCACCATTTGAGAGAGTTTATTTCATTCTGCATTTTTACAGTTCAACACATTTCATCTATTAATAGAAGTCAAGTTTAAATTTATCTCTATGTTTGTTTTATAACTTTGTATTTCATTTCGTTCCATTTACAAATATGGATCAAGATGTGCACATTGAATTAAATAGGTTGAATTAGAAATTCCAAAAGGATCATGTGGACATTACCTCTACTTGAATCACTTTAGATGTTACTATTAGCATGCTTCATAAACTATTTTTAGGAGGTATATTTGGGGTAGGTGCAATGAACATATCCTCTTATTTAATCAAAGAATATGGAGAAACTCTTGAGTTTTCACATAGCAAAGATATGGTACATTTACATTCATTGATGTTTGAAATTTTTCCAAACATAGAAATATCAGGGACACTAGATGATTTCATTCTTTTGGGAAAATGTTTTGTTGTGAAGCTGATTGAATATGTAAAGAGGAGATTCACAAATTTACCTATATTAAATGTTGTTAATTTTTTCAATCCTCATCATTATTATGAAGAAATGGATGATAGAGACTCTTAAACAAAAATATGGTTCGAATGTTTATGTGAAAAATTTAATGTTGAGGGCTCACTTATTGTAAAGACTGCTAAATGTTTGGGTGAAATGGATGAATTTGTTTGTACTATTTATAAATCATACCCAAAAATACATATTTTCAAAGCATGAGATATATTTTTAAATGAGCCTAAATGGTTTGAAGGCTTTCCCATGCCATTGTGGCAAGTTATTCTTGTCATTCTAGAAAATACAATAGTGTGTGAAAAATGCTTCTCAAAAGTAAATAGGATAAAAAATGATGATTGATCAAAACATTGATACATTATATGTGTTAATGTTTCTTCGTGTGTGCACCTTGTGTTCATTTATATAAAATAACAATAATTTTGTGGAAATTGTGTATTTGAAATAAAAAAATAATTTTTTATTAAGTTTTATACAAATGTTACATTTTTTTTTATGTAACCATTGTTTAATTTTTTAAAATTGTTTAGTTTTAAATAATATAAAATCAATGGAAGAATAACATGTTTTCTTATTTGGTTTATTAAAATGTGTTGATTTATTTAAAATAACAATACTTTTTTCAATATTAAAAATTTGAAAGAAAAAAAATATGTTTTATTAAGTTTTATTGATTTTTATTTTTTATTTTTTATGTAATCATTGCTTAGTTTTTTAAATTGTAAAGATTTGGAAGGTTAATATTTTTTTTTTCAATTTTTTATGAATATTTTACCCTGTTCAATTACTGAGAGGGGGAGGTGAATCAATAATAGAGAAATATAATCATTTTTAACCATATAATCCAAGTGTTATATCAATGTAGCATTATCATCCAATAACTGTAGAGTAAATAAGCAATGAACAAATGAACAATCATACACATACACAGTACACCGGTGTTTTACGTGGAAACCCAAAGCAGGATAAAACCATAGAATGCTTTGTCTTATATGTCTTGAAGAATTACATTCATTGGAAGCACCAACTTCCTTTGTTTTCCAGTCACAGTTGGAAGGAGGCTCCAACCCCCTAGATTCTCAAGCTACAACCCGAGGGAAGCTCCAACTCCCCAGTTATCTATCTACAACTAGAAGGAGGATACAACCCCCTATGTTCTTCGGCTACAACCGGAAGGTGGATACAACCACATGTCCTTTCCCCATCCAACTGCCCCGACGTATAAGTAGAATGATGGAACCACTGTCACACTATCACTATGAGATATAATGTTGTAAACCTGTACCAATCAACCTATACCAAACAACATGTACCAATAAACTGAACCATGAAACAACCATGCATCAACCCGTACCTCAACTCGTAATCAACCTATACCATAAACACGTGCATCAACCATGCACCAACCTGTAATCAACCTGTACCATAAACAAGTGCATCAACCATGCACCAACCTGTACCTCAATCTATATCATGAATAAGTGCATCAACCATGCACCAACCTGTACCATGAACAAGTGCATCAACCATGCACCAAACTTGTACAAATAACCTATCACAATTTTTTTTCCAAACAACCTATCACAACAACCTGTCTCATCAATCTTATCAACCAAATCAGATCTACTCACCAACATAAATCACCAAGAAAAATCTCAAATATGTGCATCAACCAAGCATAAGACAACAACTCATAATCATCACCAATATCAATATGTGCTTCTAATAATACAAGTATGCTACATCATCCATAAACCATGTGTCAACAATACTACTAACATGTGCCTCCAACCATGTACCGAGTATGCACCGGTCATGTATCAACTACTCATCAACTATGAGTCATCAAGATGTACCAACATCATCAACTATAAACCTAATGTATGTGCCAACTCATCAACTACTTGTCTCAACCATGTACTCGACATGTACCTCAACCAAATGCCCTCATCAATTTCATCATCCAAATCTAATTTGTAACTCCATAATAGACCTAGTTTATATGATCACATTCATTCAAACCTTAACTTTAACAACAAGAGACTAGCATTTTCATCAAACTTTTCTTTAGTCTCACATGCCTAGTTTTGGATTAGTCAACATCCCTAACTTGAAATAATCATAACTTTGTACCTGTAATGAATAAAGGTATTAAACTGATATACAATTTTATTTTGTGTGTTTTATGCAATTCCTCCAGGTTTCACTACTTGGAACCTCTCAAAAAAGGATTTATAGCAAGAATGGTATACATTGGTGAATTTTGGCTTACTCTAGAGAGAGAACTTGTAGAGCATGCCCCACATGGAATATTTTTTTAATCGATATGAAACTATTAAAAAACATACTACAGATTGTAATGTAACCAAAACATTTGGTCTTACTGAATTTGGATATGTTCTGAAGAAGTTATGACATTTTTACCCGAAACACCTATTTTAGATTAGTTTCAGGACTAGCCACAAACCCTATTTTCCACGAAGTATAACTACTAAAATACAACGACCCACAAGATTAATTTTTTACCACATATACTTAGATATTTTTCTAGATACTTTTACCACAAATACAAATACGGTCTGAATTGTTCTAGAAAAAAAATTATTTCGAAAATGGTTAGATGACCTGTAAATAACATACCTTAGAAAGCATCATCAAAATAATTTATCCTTCCTTGAATTTCGGCCTTCTTTTCTTCACCCTCCCTCAGAAATTAGGCTTAGATATCTTTTGGTTACCTCAGACACCTATATATATTCAATATGCTTAAGTGTGATGTAAAATGAGAGAGCCCTGCGTCTTATTTATACTCTTGAAGTATCTTCCTTAAAAGCATCTTCCAGGTCACTTTGCCCACTTTCCTTATTTTAGGGTTAACCCACTTCTAATTTCTCCATTAAATTTATTATTTATTATTTATTGAATTTGAATTATAATACACTCATCACTTCACTTTATTATTTACCTTTTAAAATATCTTAAACCACTTTGACTACTTTGACCTTTTGGGGCTTCTAGATGACATATAAGGGTCCTCCAACTTCGTAAGGCCATAACTCTCAAACTGTGAGGCGTTATGTGACGTTCCACATACCACTAGAAATGGAATGCCATGTACTATCTATATAGTATAATATTACCTAAGAATATATCAAAACTCATACCGTTATCCATCAAAACATTTGGGTCCATTACCCAAACCTGGGTTCTCCAACTTCTCATGGCCATAACTCTCTAACTGTGAAGAGTTATGTGACATTCCACATACCACCAGAAATGGCATGAAAAGAAATATCCATCTAGGATATTTTTACTAAAAAATTCACTGACCTTCATCTCATTATTCCAAAAATAAACATGGTTTATCTAACCATACTTCTAGGATAACTCAATCCATAATGAGTCTTCCCATGAGGGATTTCACCATAAGGGGACCACTTTGGAGTTCATCCATTTGTACTTATTATCAACCATGCCAATAAAATAATGAGTCATCTTTACATCAAACAAAATTGGGTTACTTACCCAAACATTTGTGCTACTGGAATTCACTATCGTACATTATCCAAGGGTTGACATCAATCACTAAAGGTTGACATCAATCTGAAATATCACTCTCCAATAGTTGACATCAATGACAACCAACAATCCATCAACCTAATCCTAGTGTCTGACAATATCCACCTTTGGCATTGATGGCAACAACAACATTGATGGCAGCACTTAGTCATGATAACATTCATGCTTATACTTTTTATCAATGTTTTTATCTCCCCCCCTTTGACATCAATGACAAAGGGTATATCCATTTGGGGCTTCTCCCCCTAACTGAACTCTCCTTGGGGTTTATCCCCCTGTCTATGTGTCTTTAATTTTTCTTTGTGTTTATAATCCTCTGATTACTCTCTTTCCCTTCATATGAATAATATCTTCCCCTTTGATAAATTTTATCACTCTTAAGTCATATCGCTCATTCTTTCCTTGTGACAATTGCTCCCCTTGGAAACATGCCTCTATGATCTCTCTCCAATAATTTTCCTTTTGCATCTAATAACTCTCTCTCCCTTTTTCCTATTTATGGTGCTTCCATGTTAACATATAAGACATATAAGATAAGAATTCAAAATTATTCATTTTGGAGTAGAAATTACTCCTAGTTTCTCGTGAAGATACTCAAGGTCTTCCCATGGAAGTGGTTTTGTAATGATGTATGCTATTTGTTCTTTTGTTCCCACATAATCAAATCTGATGTTCTTCTCTGCAACCCATTACCGTAGAAAGTGATACTTGGTTGTAATGTGCTTTGTCTTGGAGTTCATCACTGGGTTTTTTAGATACTGATGGTGCTTGTATTATCACAATAGATTGGAATGGGATCATCATACTCAACCTGTATATCTGTCAGAGTTTGTTTCATCCAAAGAGCCTATGTACAACATGATGCTGCTGCAATATACTTTTCCTCGACTGTAGATAAAGATATTGGTGATTGTTTCTTGCTTAGCCATGATACTAAACACTCACCCAAGTAGAACGCTACTCCACTGGTGCTTCATCGGTCATCAATGCAACCTTCCCAATATGCATCTGTGTAGGCAATAAGTGATAGATCCTTTCCTTTTGGATATCATAATCCAAACTCTTATGTTACTTTGAGATATCTGAAAATCCTCTTCACTGCTAATACATGTGATTCCTTTGGTGTTGCTTGAAATCGTGCCACCTGTCCAACTGCATGCATTACATCTGGTTTGGATGTTGTCACATATAGTAAGCTACCAATCATTTACCTATATTTTCTTTGGTCTGTAGACTTTGAATCATCATCTTTTCTCAACTTGCAACTGGTTTGCAATCTTCCATTCCAAACCTATTTAACATTTATCTGATATTCTTAGTTTGAGAAATAAAAATTCCTTAGTTTCTTTGACATAAATGAAGACCCAAAAAGAAGGATATTCCTCCAAGTAATGACATTTCAAATTCATTATGCATATCCTTTGCAAATTTCTGTCTTAACCTGTCATTAGTACTTCCAAAAAATACCATCAACATAAATTTCAATTAATAAAATATTACCTTGAGTTACCTTGATGCAGAGGTTGTTGTCTGCACTTCCTTTCCATAGTTCATAGGGAGTTTTGTCATTGTTGTTTCTGAGCATTACTCTATTTTTAATGTGAACGGATGTATGCATTGCATGTGTCCAAAAAATATCTGTCAATTTGGAATCCATTAGCATTGTTCAAGCCATTTCCTTTGCAATTATCATCCATTATGATAATGTTCATTTTTCTTTGAACCGCTTTTTGAACCAATCTATGAATCCATTCCGTCATCCACTATCATATATCTATCCAAACCTGCTAAGTGTTCTTATGAATCCATCTCTTTCCATACTATCCAAGACTCTACTTGCGCAATTGTCCATAATGCTAACCCATTTATCATTATACTATCATGAAGTCTTGATTAATATATCAAACTGTACTTCAACTAACTGATTTCTCTGAATCTGTATTCTCAAACTATGCAAGATGCTCGAAGGATGGTTCTTTGGTTTGTCATAGATATCGCATAGACTTCCCCTGTCTAATATTCATATTACTTGGGAGTCTCTAAGCTGGATGGCTCAGAACAATTCCTACTCTGATGTGTATTCATCATCATCTTCATTGGTAGATTAATTATCTCTCTGAGCTCTGACTTCTTTCTTTCTATCTGTGGATTCATCTTTCACTACAATGCTCGAAAGTACAATCTCTTGAACCTGTTCCTTATTTACCTATCCTTCCTTTCTTTCAATTATTTTCCAAACCTTTCTGTATCTGACATCTCTCCTTTTCTCTGTAGAATTTTCTTCATATCGTTTTATTGCCAATATTGCGATATCTGGTACCTATTATTTGTTGACCTTCTTCATGTTTTCTTATCCATACTTTCTTATATCTGATATCAGTATCCTCTTTCATGGAAGTATTGATCATGCTTCTACAATCACTGGATATGTGTCCATAGTTATGACATTTGTAACACTCAATGTTACGTGAGACAACATAGGCACAGTCTGCTTGAACATTTCTTTTATAATCCCTACAATCTGCAACCTTATGTCCAAAGTTAGTACAATAAAAACAACGACCATAAAATAAATTTTCATACTTGGAAGTCAATGATATTGTTTGTGGCATAGTCCTTCTAAAATTTTTCCTTGACTGACCATGATCATGATTGAAGCTTCCTTTTGGCTTGAACATGGATGGTATTCTTGAAGATGTATCTTCAATAGTTTTCTTACATTTTGGTTGACCACGATTCCTTCCTTTGATTACTTCTTCATAACACTTTCTATTTTCTTCATTCTTCTTTTCTAGCAACGTAGAGTGCTTCTCTTCATTCTCTACAACTGATGTGGATGATTCTGTCTCTTCAACGTTTTTTTTGAGCTTGACGATTTTGACTCTTACTATGACAATTTCTTCTTCAATATTCTCAACCTCTTCTTCTTTCTTCATTATCTGAGACTTCATGACCTCTTCTATTCCCTTTTCTTCTTCAAGTTGGATTTTCAATGTAATTATTTCTTCTTCCAGTCTTCTCTCTTCTTCACCAAACTCTTCCTCAAGTTGGTCTAAGTCATTGGTTCTTTCCTTGAGATGATCCATCAATATATTTTCTCTCTTTTATGCTTCTTCCTTTTGTGCTGCTATGTTGGCTTCTAAACATTTATTTTGATATTCTAGAGTTTCTTCAATTCTTTTTGACTCTTCTAGTTGAGCACTTAAATTTTTTATGACCTGTTGATCTTTTTTGGAACCTTGAACACTCTGCTTTTTCTTCATCAATTATTTCTTGGATGACTTGTTTTCTTCTCTTTATTTCCTTAGATATTTAATTGCAATGATCAATTTTTCTTTGTAAACAACTTCTACTTCATCATACTCTTCCTCTTCGGAATCTATCTGACATGATGAGCACCTTTCTTCTTGTTTCGTATCTGCATCTTCTTTGGCATTTTATGAATCTGCAATGGGTGAAGGATATATGTCATGCAACTTATCCTAAAGTTATTTGGTTGATGAACATTTACCAACCTTTTCTCTTACCATTTTAGGTAATCCTTCCCAGATGAAATCCATTGCTATTTTGTTATTCTTCTTCAATTCCTTCTTGGCTGTAGTCTTTTCCATTTTTGAACTATCATATCCTGTAACAACTGATATCCAAATATAATGTCACTGTGCCTGTAAAAATACTTATGTCCTTCTGCTCCACATCTCATACTTAAAACCATTCTGACCATTAAACATTGGTACTCCATTCTAAGAATAATCCATGATCTCCTTCCAGTGGCTAAACTATTTCCTGAAGGAACTTCGCTCTGATACCAATTGTTGGATTATTGAGGGGGGGGGAGGGGTGAATAAGTAATAGATAAATATAATCCTTTTTAACCATATAATCCAAGTGTTATATCAATGTAGAATTATCATCCAGTAACTGCAGAGTAAATAAGCAATGACCAAATG
Source organism: Picea glauca (assembly GCA_000966675.3). Taxonomy (NCBI): domain Eukaryota; kingdom Viridiplantae; phylum Streptophyta; class Pinopsida; order Pinales; family Pinaceae; genus Picea; species Picea glauca. The sequence goes on from JZKD02S2233884.1 coordinate 1,653,545, forward strand.
AACAATCATACAAATACATAGTGCACCGGTGTTTTACATGGAAACACAAAGTGGGAGAAAACCACAATTTTTTTTTTCTTATATGTCTTGAAGAATTACATTCATTGGAAGCACCAAATTCCTTTGTTTTCCAGCTGCAACTCGAAGGAGGCTCCAACCCCCTATTTTCTTAGGCTACAATCTGATGGAAGCTCCAACTCCCCAATTATCTGGCTACAACTAGAATGAGGCTACAACCCCGTATGTTCTCCAGCTACAACCAGAAGGTGGATATAACCACGTGTCCTTTCCCCGTCCAACCTCCCTGATGTATAATTAGAATGATGAAACCACTGTCACACTATCATTGTGAGATATAATGTTGTAAACCTGTACCAATAAACCTATACCAAACAACATGTACCAATAACCTGAACCATTCATCAACCATGCATCAACCTGCACCTCAACCTGTAATCAACCTGTACCATAAACAAGTGCATCAATCGTGCACCAAATTGTACTGAACAACCTGTAATCAATCTGTACCATAAACAAGTGCATCAACCATGAACCAACCTATACCTCAATATGTACCATGAACAAGTGCATCGACCATGCACCAACTTGTACCTCAACTTGTACCATGAAAAAGTGCATCAACCATGCACCAAAACTGTAAAAATAACCTGTCACAACAAATTTTCCAAACAACCTATCAAAATAACTTGTCTCATCAATATTATCAACCAAATCATATCTACTCACCAATATCAATCACCAATACAACTCTCAAATATGTGTATCAACCAAGCATAACACAACAACTCATAATCATCACCAAGATCAATATGTGCTTCTAATAATACAAGTATGCTACATCATCCATAAACCATGTGTCAACAATACTAATAAAAGGTGCCTCCAACCATGTACCCATTATGTACCAATCATGTATCAACTAATCATCAACTATGAGTCATCAATATGTACCAACATCATCAACTATACACCTCATGTATGTGCCAACTCATCAACTACTTGTCTCAACCATGTACCCGACATGTACCTCAACCAAATGCCCTCATCAATTTCATCATCCAAATATGATTTGTAACTATGTAACAGACCTGGTGTATATGATCACATTCCTGCAAACCTTCCTTAACTTTAACAACAAGAGACTAGCATTTTCATCAAACTTTTCTTTAGTCTCACATGCCTATTTTTGGATTAGTCAACAACTCTAACTTGAAATAATCAAAACTTTGTACCTGTAATGAATAAATATATGAAACTAATAAACAATGTTCTTTAGTGTTTGTTTTGCAATTCTTCCAGGTGCCACTACTTGGAACCTCTCAAAAGAGGACTTATAGCAAGAATGGCATACCTTGTTGAATTATGTCTTATTCTAGAGAGCAACTTTGTAGAGCGTGCCCCACATGGAATATTTATTGAATATATATGAAACTATTACACAACATACTACAGACTGTAATCTAACCAAAAAAATTTGTATTTATGAATTTGAATTTGTTATGAAGAAGATATGACGTTTTTACCCGAAACACTTGTTTTAGACTAGTTTCAGGACTAGCCACAAACCCTATTTTCCACGTAGTGTAACTCCATAAATACAACGACCCACAAGTTGAATTTTTTACGATAGATACTTGGATATGTTTCCTCAATGGAATAGAAATTTCATGGTATGAATGTTTCTAGAAAAACATTTATTGAGAAAATGGTGATATGACCTGTAAATAACATACCTTAGAAAGCATCATCAAAATAATTTATCCTTTCTTGAATTCCAACTTTTTTTTCTTCACCTTCCCTTAGAAATTTGGCTTAGATATCCTTTGGTTACTTCATATACCTATATATATTCAATATTCTCAAGTGTGATGTAAAATGAGATAGCCTTGCCTCTTATTTATACTCTCCAGGTAGCTTCCTTAAAAACATCTTCTAGGTCACTTTGCGCACTTTCCTTAATTTAGGGTTAATCCACTTCTAATTTCTCCATTAAATTTATTATTTATTTTTTATTCACGTTGAATTATAATACACTCATAACTTCACTTTATTATTTACCTTTTAAAATCTCTTAAACCACTTTGACTACTTTGACCTTTTGGGGTTTCTAGATGACATATAAGGGTCCTCCAATTTCGTAAGTCCATAACTCTCAAAGCATGATGAGATATGTGACGTTCCACATGCCACCAGAAATGGAATGACATGTACTATCCATATCGAATAATATTACCTGATAATATATCAAAACTCATACTATTATCCATCAAACAAATTTGGGTCCATTACCAAAACCTGAGTTCTCCAACTTCTCATGGCCATAACTCTATAACAGTGAGGAGTTATGTGATGTTTCACATACCACTAGAAATTGCATGATAAGAAATATCCATATAGGATATTTTCACTGAAAAATTCATTGACCTTCATCTCATTATTCCACAAATAAGAATGTGTTATCTAACCATACTTCTAGGATAACTCAATCCCCAAAGCGTCTTCCCATGAGGGATTTCACCATAAGGGGACCACTTTGGATTTCATACATTTGTAATTATTATCAACCATGACAAGACAATAATGAGTCATCTTTATATCAAACAAATTTATATCCATTACCCAAACGTTTGTGCTACTGGAATTCACTACCATACTTTCTCCAAGGGTTGAGATCAATCATTAATGGTTGACATCAATCTAAAATATCACTCTCCAATAGTTGACATCAATGAAAACCAACAATCCATACCAACTATCCATCAACCTAAACCAACTGTCTGACATACCTAATTTACACTTCTCAATTGAAGTATAATTAATTTCATAATTTTTCAACCTTGAATGTTTGGATGATAATATGCCCTTCCAATTGAAATTAATACCAACCCTTAAAATTTGATGAGTGCATATCACTTCACATGAACACTTATCAAATCCAATGTGAAATTAAAATAAAATATGTTATTGAAATTGATTGCATGTAGTATTTTTACAAAAGCTCTCTTGTTCATCGACTTGTTGCACTGTCTTTTCCCTATGTACCTAAAGAGGAAACACACATTATATTTATGTGTGGTGGCTCAGTATCGATCTACTTCTTGAGTTAGGTCAATGTCATTGTAAATACTACACTGCATGAGCCCTTTCTAATTACTCCAAATTATGTTACTTAATTGTTTGATAAAGATTCTATCTTCAACACAATAGTAACCAAAATACTCTATGTTGCATACTATTTCTTATGTGGATTTTCATAACAATACTAGATTCCCATACTGGTACATTTCTTCTTGTCTTGTGTGACAATGGTTACTTCCTTGTAAAATATTTAATTTTTCTTCAGATCTAAGGGTTCTGAAATCAACAACATAAAAACTCCTATGGCATTATCTAGAATAGAATAATTGGTACTTAATATTTCTCTTGAGATAAATCACATAACGATGATTCGATACAATGTAATAACTTTGTATATATGCATACACATATTTAAAAAAAATGTCATTTAGTATTTAGACATGTTTATATAGTAGTGAAAGCTACGAGAAAAATATCATGAATGCGATAATCAAAACTTTATGATTGGTGTCACAATTTTTTATAAGAATTAAAAGGATAAAGTAGATTTCTTTGTCACATGTGTAAAATTGAAAATATGTCTATCGTGTTTTTTTTTTTTTTAAGTAAAAACAGATCCTATTATATTAATGCTTCAAAATTACACCATGACATGGAGGTGCCAACTATCCCGCCTGTGAAGGAAACCGAGACAGTTGGCCTGTCCAAAATAGAATGCAAGTTCAAAACCTCATTTTTCCACCCTACCCTAAGGAAACCAGGCTGCATGACCAGTTTCAGCAACAATTTGATAATGCCTATGCTAATGCTAACATGGCTATGAAATAGAAGAGCTACAGCTCTAATAAACATTAAAAAGAGAGAGAGGATGAGACAATATTGAACAGGAGAACCTATTAACCGGTGTCCTCGTGGTCATCCGCCTCCTTGCCGCTTATGACAGGAATGGCATAGAGCTGAGCGCAGGTGGGGCATTGTTGTCGTGGGGTGGCACTGGAGTAAGTTGCGTACAACATATCCAAGCATTGGCTAACGCAGACAACCCTGAATATTTGGTCGTCCACCATGCTGCGGACCTCGAAGATCAAGTTCAAGTGCTCCAGGTGAAGAAGTGGTGGCAGGGGTGGCGAATTTTTCTCAACGTCCATATCCTGGTGTGCATGCTGCGTTCTCTGCAGCTGCAATTCATTGTTGCCTTCCGACAGCTCTTCCTCTACCAGGCAGGTGGCGAATTCCTTAGTGGGAGTGTCTTTGGGACCATGTGCTTCTCGCGGGAAGGGAGGTGGTGCTTCTACTCCAATGCACGCAGGGGGGTTCCAATTGTCTAGAACCGTAAACATGCGACTTTCAGAGAAGTCGTGGGGGAGTTCCATCGAAGGAATTTCCTCGACATAAGTTCTGGGGGGTGAGTCTACTTCTATGGCCTCCCTGGGTCTCTTCTTCTTAGCAAGAACCAGAGCTCGCTTGATTCGTTTGTGCCTTTTCCGCCAAGAGTCGGTTGTGTACCACTCTACTCCTCTGCGGGGTCTTCCTCTAGCTCATGGCATGATGAGAATGAGGACGAGAGCCATAAATTCCCTTGCACGTCTATTCTTGCTCGGCTCTGTGAGCTGCAAATGCATCCTAAGGCTGCTGAGAAGGTTGATAAGGGCATAAATGGTGGTTGTAGCAATTAAGGTCGAGGGCTTAATGCTCTAGCTGGCCGGCCTGTTCGCGCGAGTGAGAGGCCCCATCAAAAGGTGGAGGCCAACTGAAGTGATGCCCCTCATAACTAACGGGGATATGAGGGAGGTTGGCCACCATTAATGGCCCCTCCCGGTGCTTCTCCACGTGCCCATCCTGCTCCGCGTGGCACCCCATCCAGAGGGTCTATCTTGGTTTTAATCCAACGTGTCATATGTGAATTTTATTCACATGGATATTTCTATGTGTATTGTGTTTAATGGTTGAAGTTTTCAAGATAGAATGGTGAATTTAAAATTTTTATTGTATGAAAATTAAAAAATAAAATGTAGTTAGAATATTGATAATTGAAAAAAAAAATCAATTATTACATGGATAATAGAATATTGCAAATCGATAAACAATATACCCAACATTACATATGACACAATTGAAATTCCATATATGTGTCATTACTTCCTTCTTCACACTGATCTCTCGCTCTCCATTATTTGTTCATTTTTTATTTCATATCTTTAAATATTACTTTTGGGAGTTGTTCAATCACTACTACTAGCATATTTCCTGTAGAAATACGAGCCCAATATTGGATACCTAGATCATGTGCTCAAGATCAATAATATGTACTAAGATTAAATTATCCAACCTTTATGAAAAATTGTGATTGTGTTCTAAGCTAATATATCCATGCCTTTATATTTATTTAATAATATCCTTGGATATTGATCTTCATATTATTTTAATAATGGTGATGAATTCTATAATACACATTGCCTACTTTGAATTAGAAACCCCTCCAACTAGAATCGACAAATGTGAGTTCATTTTTTCCACTAAATCAATTATAGAATTCTAGAGTATCAATGTAAAAGTTCAAGATCAAATAGTTTTGTAGCATGATCATTTAAAAATAAATTTATTGCAGAGTGGTAGCCTCACTTGCATTTTTTTTTCCCAGGAAAATGGAAAAACATGTCAAACAAATTCTAGAAATCTTGAGTATCAGTTTAAAACATCAATATTTAAATATTTTTAAAATAAAGTGTTTGGAAAATTGTAACCTCAACTCTATTTTTCATTTTTATTTTTCTTGGAAAATGAAAATACCCACAGAACAAAATTTCTCACTATTACATTAGATGGTACTAATTGTATTTGAACAATAGTTATTGCACATAATGTCATGATGAATTATTCTAATTCCTATGAGATTTTTTTCCAAGGAATCACAATTTTTCATTTCATATTATGATGGAGTTTTTTTTTTAATGTAATGTACATTTATGAATATATATGTATTTTCTTATTTATATTTTAATGAGTTTTTCAAGTGTAATATAATTAAAAAACCAAGGGAATACTCATTGAACCATTTACATCCTCTCATGCATTCCAGACAATTGATATTAACTAAATTGGATCCTCATTTCCCTCCTATTGCAATAGTCCTTGGGAGATTCTCTTTATATATCACCATTGTGTTGTTCTTGCCAACATGTATCATTTGGGTTCACCATTGAACTTTTTATTTGAACATTGTGATATATCCATTAGAACGCCCCTTCATTTTTGACTTGGGATAGATTTAACGATTAACGAGTATCTCATGAGCTACTTCATAACATCCCCCCACCTTACATCGATAGATTTGTATCCCACTACAAAATATTTTTAATTAGTTATTCATGAAACCTATTCAAAATATCCTCTATTAGTTATTCGTAAACCATCCAATTTTTTATTTTTTTTTATCTTGAAACAATGTATAACCTTGACTCAATATGGAATTTATTTTTCCCTACATTGGGGGTATGATTTTTCTCCTTCCATTGCGTATTTAACCTTGCTATGTCTTGCAATTGTGTTGTTTACTTATTCTAGTTATCCACCTTTCACGTAAGGATTTTTCATCCTAAATCAATTTTTATTGATGGGTGTTATCCTACCCATCCTTTATCCCCCTCCTTCCCTATGTTTTCTCATACTTGTAACATCCAAATGAGTGTGAACTAATCAAATCCAACGGAGAATAATCAACAAAAAAATATACATGAAAAATACCATTGACTATATAATTTTTTTATATTTGTTCCTATTATTAAATACACTTGTAAACACTTACTCTACCCATACAATTTATTCACTCCTACATGTTACCTTATGACTTTTACCATAAAAGAAAATGTCAGATATATAATTCCTTTGAATACCCACAGATAATATGTAAATTGGAAATATATATCTTCACTGCAACCCGAAAACCTTATTTTTCCATAACGTTCTTCTCATGCTACGTTCATACTTCTTTAACCCAAATAGAAGAGGTATGAAACCATTCAATTTTTCATGTATTGAATATTCTAAATTAAATTGTTCAGATAGATTTATTATAATGAGAAATCATACATAGAGTACTCAGGATGTTCAGTGCTTCAATGGTCATTGCAACTGGAAAGTTTTTCCTTATCCATCTATGGGTGAATTTTGTATGAAATGTGGATGTAATTCCATTCTTGAGATAATTTCATTTAGATTCAAAGAGTATTTACTACTAAAAGATATTGATGTAATAACCTTGTTGTGGAATTTGGACTATGGATCTCATATGAAATAGTGGTTTCCAACCTATAATTGAATTGTACAAATGACCTATGAAAATATCTTGATACATAATATCGACCTTCCATTTTATCATATTCCAATAGTCCTTGGAAGATTAAAAACACCAATTGTGCTAAATTTAATGATGAATATATATTTTAGGATCTGCTACGTCACATCCTACCACCATGAATCCATTCATATTTATGTCTACTAGAATACCTTTTGAATTACTCATTTTCCATCCAAAAAAAAATCCCTAAATCTTTGAATAATATAACCACATTAATTCAATTTAGTGTTCCCTTTCCCTTCCTTTGGGGGTATCCTAATGTCCAATTTACATATGGATCCAAAAACCTCTTCTATTTTAATTTTAACTTATATTAATGTAGAGTTTACTATTTCCATGATTTCCATATACTTGGATGGCACCGTTGTCTCCCAAAAACCAAGGAAAAACCACCTTATTAACTTTATTGCTTTATATTATTTCTCACATTACACTCTTAATATAAAAACTTGTCATTGAACACACTAACATATTTCTACATGCCTCAAACTTGGACTTACTTAATGGATCAATGAAGATATATGTAAGATTCTTGCTAAACTTAAAATATTAATTTCTCTTGAGAGAACTTTTTCCTTTTATAAATTGGAAGTGGATAATTTTCATATGCCTTGTTTGCAAGTGGTTTTCGATATACATTGTTTTTTCATGTAAATTGAATTATTTGGAGGCTCAATTGAATTTTGATTGTCATAATTGATAACAGTGGGAGTAACTTTCTTTTCCCCAAAATATTTTATATTTCTCCTTAACTAAATAGCTTTGCATGTCATACTATAGAAATCAATGTCCTCCTCTTTTGTTTATGGAAAAACAAAGGTGAGTTACTTTTCATTATTCCATGAAATGATTCACGTGTCAATGTTAAAAACATATCATTTAATCATATCATCTAATGGATATTCTATCATAAAAATCACCATCCTAGTTTGAATCAAATTAACGCGTTAAAACAAACATTTGAATTGTGATTATATTTAATAGTCAAAATTCAATGCTCTTTTGATGTAGAATATCTTTGTTTTTTGCTTGTTTTGAATGATCATCCATTTTATTAGCCACAAATTGGCTAAGTACACCAACTTCATGAGGGATGTCATGTTTAGACCCACTTAGGTAATTCAAAATTTCAATAAGTGGCTTGTATAAAGTTTCATTAGCTTCATTCTTTCTATCATTAATACTAAGGCTTACATTATGCCCTTATAGATTAGATACAATTTTACAACTTCTCATGTTGAACATTTTAAGAAATTTATGTACAACTTCTCATGTTGAACATTTTAAGAAATTTATTTTCATATTTTGTTTAAGTAATCATTATAAGATCTCCCCTCTCCATATTTTTATTCCCAAACAATAATGAAAATGACCTAGATATTATATATAAAAATGATTTTACAAATCACTTATGACTTCTTCAATAAGAAACTCTTAATTTCTAGTAATCCTAGGTGATTAACATATACAGAAAAAAGGACAATGCTATTTTTTTCATTCTTCTTTACATATAGTTTGGAATGGTTGCTATCTTTATTCAAACCTTTGTTTTTAAAGAAGACATTTATCTTATAATATCATGTTGTGGATGCTTGCTTCAACCCCTATAGTTCTTTATTTAATTTTCAAAAAATATGATATTCACCCTTTTTCAAAAAATATGATATTCACCCTTCTTGTTAAATATTATAGGGTAGTCAAGATATATTGTGTCTTTCAAATCATTATTAAGAAAATACATTTTTACATCCACTTGATGCAGATTCCAATTATGACTAGTTGCTAAAAAAAAAAATAATTGATTTTTATTTGACATTGTAAAATGTGCAAGAATATCAATATATTCAATTCCTTCTACTTGAGAATATCCTTTACCAACCAATATAACTTTTTGTTTATCAATATTTCCATTATATTTACGCTCGAATCTATACACTCACATAGAAGCAATTACATTATTATTTGATGGTAGCACAACTAGATCCTATGTTCCATTTTTCATTATAGCATGGTATTCCTTTTTCCTTAGCATTAGTTAAAATTTTGTATTTACTATCATCTTCAAAATAATGAGCTTTTTCAATGCTTAACAAATTAGACATAAGAACATAGTTTTTATACTTGGTAGGTGTGCTTCTCTCCCTTGTTGATTTCTTGCCTCAAATAATCTTATTTATGTTTCTAATTTTTTTGTTTCCATTGGTGATTTGATTGCCTCCCATTAGATAGATATTATGGGTTTTCCACATATTATTGATCATCTTCATCAATTTTACCAAACTATAACATCCCTCTCTTGTGTGCACTGCGTGAACTTATTCTTTGAGGACACTTGTGTGCAAGTGATCTGGGTTATAATACTATTGGTCATTTTGATTATGATTATGGGATATTATGGGTTTAATGATATGTTATTTCATTTTATTTACATAGACAGGTGCTATTGACTAGGTTCTCTTGAGTGTGCAGGAAATTGGACATTGAGGATGTAGAGGCATCAATGAAACCTCTTGGACTTCGGATCGAGTCAAGGAGTGGACAGTTGGGTTTGAATGTTGTTGATATGAAATATGTACACATGATTAGATGTTATGATGATTGATTATTATTATTGACATGATTCATTGATGGATGTAGGCTGACGATATCTTGCCAACCAGAATCATATGTGGAGTAGAGGGGTCACATAGGAAAACCAGAGACATTGAGGGAGAGGTGTGGCAACAACCCTGTCATAGCCTACTAGCACTCTCGTCGTGGCTCGAACTGTAGGTTAACGATTACCTAGTTCGATAAGGCCCATGATGCCATGAGGGAAGACTGTGACAGTCGCTCATGATGATTCTAAGGGGTGTGCAATAAGGTAGGGGCCTTATTCCTTAGAGGCCCTTAGCCTCCCACAACATCACCTAGCAGAGTATTGACTCTAGGGGTTTGACGTCTACCAAATTCAGTCAAGAGGTGAGTGGCACCCTTAGAGCATGTAGTGCGTCTTCAAGGGCATGTCGCGCAATGAAAACAAAAAGAGGCGAGTGGCACCCTTGGAGCACATAGTGCATCTTGAAGGGCCTATCGTGTAAGGAAAAATGAAAGAGGCGAGTGCCACCCTTGGAGACCGTAGTGCGTCCTAAAGGGCACGCAGCTATTTGAACTGGTAAGTGAATAAACCTATTCGGCCTTAAAATGAATGATGTGTCAAGTAAAGTTTAAAAACAAATTTTCCCTTAAAAATGTCGGCCAACCTAGTGAATTTAAAACCTAGGTCTAAGTAGAAAATCTGGTAAAAATAAATAAAAATAGACATGTAACAAGAAGGGGGGTAATAAATTAAAAATTATTTATTAAAGTCAAAATTTTAATGGATGTTTGATTTTAAAAAAAGTGGTAATGATTGTTTTTATCTACATTTGCTAAATAAATTTTTAGTTAAAAAATAAAAGAGGGTAAATGGTTATTTTATGTACACTTGCTAAATTAATTTTTAATTAAAACAAAAAAAGGGTAAAAGGGTTGTTTTATCTACACTTGCTAAATTGATTTTTAGTTAGAAAGGAAAAAGGGGAAAACTTAAAAGAAATAGGAAACTTAAAGAAAAATGGAAACTTAATGAAAATGGGAAACGTAAGGAAAAAGATGAATGTCTAACTTAGTAAGGAATCGTGCCTTTAGAACTTTCTAATTATGAACTCAACTAGGAATTAAGCAAGGCATAAGGCATCTAACAAGTGTAAGAGAATTTTGGAACACCGAGGAGCGTTTTTAGGAATTCTCTTAGGTGGATGAGGGAAATAGGAACAATTAATTAATTAATAAAATTGATTTTCCATTGCAACTAGGGGATCGGACGACATGTGTATGGGGGAGGTTTTTTTAAATTAATTAACTGAAAAGGGAATTTAATGATAATTTGGGAAACTAATTACTTAAAAACTCTATAAAAAATATGGAGGAGGAGGAGTATGGATCTCATCTTTTTGTGTAACGTTGCACTGCTGAAATTTTATCTTTACTGAACATTCTCTTGTGGGAGTTGGGATACCCAACTCGAGTAACAAGTGGTAGCTCGACCTTGCGAGGTAGGCTGGGTGCTAGAATTATCTAGTATTTTGTGCATGGCCCCTTTGCGGCTCGGGGGGTTCAGGGGAAGAATATTACCCCAAGTGTTGGTTGGGAGGTACCGGTGAGGTAAAATTGGTTGGCAAGCGAGAGATGGAAGGAGCGCACACGGGACAACAACTTCAGAGCATTCACGTTTGGCTAAGGTATGCCTGTTAAATTTGTTACTTGCAATGAAATTTAATTTACACATCTTATTTTTCTGTGCTTGGTTGAATATTTAATTTCCATGAGATTTCTTGCATCTACTTTCCTATGGTATTTGTAATCCCCTTGCTCGTTGTATTCTGAATTGATTTCTCGTGGAGAACCCAACCTCTGATTGCAATGACTTCTCTGTGTTTTTTTTTTATTGATTAATGTGAAGAAAAACCGAGTTTTTATCTTATGTCCCTTATCCCTTTAGTTATTAGTCTGTACCTGAGTAGTTGGTCAGGAGACGAATCAACGGTCATCACTACGGTGTTTAAAGAGTTATAGATTCAAATGCCATGCTTTCCCGTGCATGGATAATAAGTGAAGGATAATTATTTCTGAGCTATCTATCCCTTACGTATCTCTGCATTTTCCTCTTATGATAAATGTCTGTGCTTGAATGATAAATCTCTGCGTTTTCTGGATGATCAATCCTTGCATTTTTGTGAATGAGTATCTCTGCATCTTTGAGTAATTCATTTCTGAATGATTAATCTGTGTGTTTCTTTGAATGAGTATCTTTATATGTTTGATTGATTTATTATTGAATTATTAATATTTCCACCTTCTTATGAATGATTCTTCTCTTAATTAAAAGGTTTTCAGGAATGCAAAGGCATGGCTCTTACATCCACATATCATGATTGAATTTTCTCTTAATTAAAACATTTTCAGGAATGAAAAAATGTCTCTTACATCCATAGATCATGAATTAATTTTCTCTTAAATTAAACGTTTTTAGGAATGCAAAAACGTGGCTCTTACATCCAGAAATCATGAATGAAAATTATCTTAATTAAAATGTTTTCACGAATGCAAAAATGTGGCTCTTACATCCACATACCATGAATGAATTTTCTCTCAATTAAAACGGTTTCAGGAATGAAAAAATGCGGCTCTTACATCTACAGATCATGAATACATTTTCTCTTGATTAAAACGTTTTCAGGAATGCAAAAACATGGCTCTTACATCCACGGATCATGAATAAATTTTCTCTTAATTAAATGTTTTCAGGAATGCAAAAATGTCGTTCTTACATCCACAGATCATGAATGATTTTTCTCTTAATTCAAACGTTTTCAGGAATGAAAAAATGTGGCTCTTACATCCACAGATCATGAATGAATTTTATTTTAATTAAAATGTTTTCAGGAATGAAAAAATGTGGCTCTTACATCCACAGATCATGAATAAATTTTCTCTTAAATAAAACATTTTTGGAATGTCAAATTGCGTGTATTGCAAGCATAGATCAAAGTGGAATCTTCTCTAAAATAATATATATTAATTGATTTTATATATTTGATTTTATGGGAAACGATTTTATATCTTTTATGGACAACGGTTTTATATATTGTGGATATCATATATACCAGAAATATAATATTTAATAGACAACAATGATTAATAGACAACAATGTCATATATATACTAGTGATATCATATTGAATAGATGGAAATATCATATATAACAACAATATAATATTTAATTTACAACAATAATCAATAGATATAGTAATAGTTATTAATAGATAGCTAGATTGTTGTTGACAACGTTACCCATAAATTATTTTTATTAGTCAATGATATATTTGTTAAGATAGGTTATCCCAATGCTAGAGTTTTGGATATTCTTCATTTTATTCTTGTTTATAGCATTGGAGAATGAATCATGGGGTAGCTAATTGCATACATTGATGCCTTGACTTAATGAATTTTCTGGTTCAGAAATTGCACCTATATTCCTTAATCTCTTATGTCAATTATGGTTAAGAAAACACTCAAATAGTACTTCCATTATACATAGAGTCAAATAGAATATCCGCACACCTGAATTCTTAGATTTTATTTGAGTTATTTTTCTTTTGCAGTATGGGAGACCTCATCGAAAAAGTGCATCATAAGAAAACAAGAACTCCAGTGGTTAGTTGCGCAATTTAAATTGAATGATGTCACCTTGTGTCTTGTCGACTTGTTGATTGAGTGCTTGGGTATGGTCTTCATGTATTTTTGAAAGATACTTCGGTCTCCTAGTGCGAGGGATTTTTCTTGGATTAAATGTCTAGATGTGTTATGTTGCGCCATGGTAACTGTCATGCCTATCACCTTGTGATGGCATGATTCCTGATGAGGGGATCATTGCATGCCCTGATTGATAGATGTGAATGATAACCTGGCCAGATTCTTTTGCTTCCTGATGTGGGCGTATTGTTCATTGTAATTGATGTTGGTACTTGGTTCCATAACGCCTTAATGTGATTGGTTTTTCTTGCAGTAGAGGGTTCTAGTTACTAATCATTGAATCCATCGTGCCAGTATTGTTGATATTTTCCTTTATCTTGTAGGCATTGTCTTGCTTGTGTCAGGTCGATAGTCATTTTTTCTGTCTATTGATTATCGCATGTTTCATCCAGTTGCATGATGAGCTAGTGTGTTGAGTCATTGTTGTCCGATGTATGATCTGCATGTGTTGTGTTCGTTGTCAATTTGTGTGGTTTAACTATGGTCGTTGTTGCCTTCCTGCTTAAAACAAAAAAATCCACTTTCTTGCATCGCTGGTAATTGTAACGATGGGGATGTTACATATGGTATCAAAGTGGGTTCAATCCTGCGACTATGGATCGCCATGTTTTCCACTGCAGTAAACCGTTGAGTTTTAACCTAGCGCTAATTAAAACTTTAACGTGTCCATGCAGTGATATCAATTATAGGACACCACAGAGGCAGTCAACGGTGTGTTAGGGGAGGAGGCATGACACATCCAGTAGCATCCACGCCTGAGGAGTCTAACCCCCTGGGAGACGAATAGGTTGTCGAGTAGGAACAGATAGTTGTGGGTCATGTGGTTGGGATGATAAGGTCCCTTTAGCAGATTTTTGAGGCACTGATCATCTGTTTGGATAGAGATGAGGCCAGGGCATCGAAATCCCTTGAGGGTCCACTACTCCCTCTGGTTGGTACTGGTAGTATTCATCGCAAACTTGAGAAAGTCAAATTTCTCGAGTTCTTGGGTGCCCCAGATGGTGTCGTCATCGAGGCATGGTTGGAGAATATGGTGATGTCTTTGCACTTCACGAATATACCTCCAACATGAAGGTTTGCATGGCAGTATTTAAACTGAAGGGGAGTGCTTTTATATGGTGGAAGACACTCCTATGACAATTGAACATGGTCATTGAATACATGTCGTTGGAACTATTTGAGGAATGGTTTCGAGAGAGGTATCTATCAGAGGAATTCATTGAGCATCGGCTCAATGAGTTCAATGCCTTGATATGGGGCAGTTGTACGGTGCCCGAGTATGAGACACATTTTATGGAGATGCTTCAGTATGCTTCTCACCTGAATACCGAGAAACTTAAGGTCAACAGGTTCATGTTTGGACTTAATGTCATCCTTTGTGCAAAGGTTAGGATTTCGAAGCCTCAAACCTTGCATGATGTCATCCAGAAGACCCTCAAAGTAGAGGAGGAGATTATCAACGGGGTTCAGAGCATGACTCCAGCAAGACTAGCAGGGCAGGTGTCATCTAGTGTGCAGCTGCATCAGACACTAGCTAGATACTCACCAGGATATCTTGGCTTCCAGAAAGGATCCACATTCACTAAACCTCGACGACCAGTGCCTCAATAGTAGACTCCTCACCAAGGACCACAACATCAACAACAACGTCGACCACAACAACAACAGTTTAGGCATGTTCAATAAAATAGACCAGGTTTCTAGGCTGGTGGGCCATCAACTCCTACTTCGGGTACTAGGAGTACTGGATTGAAGAAAGGGTGTTGGCCTTGTGGGGAGCCAGATTACCAGTGTGACTACCGAGTGGAGAGGACTAGAGCATCTAGATCAGACAGACCCACTACCGCGAGAGATTTGGTCAAGGCCCATCAGATTCATGTAGTGGTGAATAACCTCCAGTAAGATCACCAGTCAACTGTGCTCGAGATGTCAAGTACCGTCGTTGACCAGACCCTTAGAATTTTGATATCTCCAGGTGCTACATAGAGTTTCATTTGCGGGGTAGCGCTAAAAATAATCAACGTTAAGGCAGTCGAACAGGATGAGTTTATCTTTGTAGAAATGGCTTCTTGATCTAAATAAAAGGTTGGTGGGAAGGTTACGAGCCGTAGCCTTAACCTGGGAGAGTTTCTCACCAGGGCCAACCTGTACGTCACGATATTAGGATCTTATGACATCGTGATTGGTATGGACTGGATGGGATCGCATGAGGCGATACTCAACTATAAGATGAAACAATTAATATTGGTCAATGATGAGGGACAGAGACGCCTGATTCTAGGTTTGAACCAGGGAGTTTACCTCAGGTTCATCTCTTCCTTGCAGCTACAGAAGAGTATGCTCAAGGGATGTAATATTTATGTGATCCTTGCATTAAAAGAGAAGGGGGTAGCAGAAGTTCTAGAACACCTTCCTGTGGGGAGAGAGTTTGCATATGTCTTCCTAGAGGAGTTACTTGGGATGCCACCAGAGAGGGAACTGGAATTTACCATCGAACTAAAACCAGAGAATGAACCGATAGAAAGAACGCCTTATCGGATGTCGACCCCAGAGTTACAGGAGTTGAGAATGCAACTGAAGGAGTTTCTATACATAGGACTTATACATCTAAGTGTGTCACCATGGGGTGCGCCTATTATTTTATATGAAAGAAGGATGGGTTGTGGAGACTCTGCATTGACTACTGTCAATTAAACAAACCAACGATCAAGAATCAATATCCATTGCCAAGGATTGATGATCTGTTTGATCATTTGAAGGGTGTGACGGTATTTTCAAATATTGACTTGAGATCAGGGTATTACTAGTTATGGATCAAGGAATATGACATCCCGAAGACTGACTTTAAGATGAGGTTTGGACATTACGAGTTTACTCTTTTACCATTTGGACTGACAAACACCCCAGGGGTATTTATGAGTTTGATGAATGGGGTGTTCCATGACTTCTTTGAAAACTTAGTCCAACTATTCATTGACGATATTTTGATTTACTCTCGGACGATGGAGGCGCATGACGAAAACTTGCGCTTGGTACTACAGTGTTTGCGAGAGAACAAATTGTATGGAAAATTGTCTAAATACTCATTTTATCAATTGAAGATTCACTACTTAGGGCATGCCATCTCTGACGAAGGTATCTCCATGGATCCAAAAAAGGTCGAGGCTATTATGGAATGTCCTACGCCAATGAATGTCCCAGAAGTACGTATCTTCATGATTTTAGCGACATATATTGACATTTTGTTGAGGGTTTTTCGAAGATAGCAAATCCAATTACGAAATTGGAGAATAAGAACAAAAAGTTTGTTTGGACCGAGAAATGTGTAGAGGAATTTCGGAGGCTCAAGGAGTTGTTGACAATGACACTAATACTTAAGGTCCCTAACATGGATGCATACTTCTTGGTATGCACTAAAGCATCCAAGGAAGGGTTAGGCAAATTCTTGATGCAAGATAGTCGAGTGACCGCTTACATCTCGAGGAAGTTGAGAAGGCATGAGGAGAACTATGTGACGCATGATTTGGAGTTATTAGCTATTGTTTATAACTTCATATTTTGGAGACATTACCTAATTGGATGAAATTTATAACTAAAAACGGACCACTATGGACTACAACACATCTTTATGCAAAGCGACTTGAACGCTTGACAACGACGTTGGTCAGAATTGCTTAGTGACTATGATTTTGAGATTACTTACATAAAAGGTACAATGAACAGAGTGGCAGATGCGTTGATTTAGAGACCACACATATTTTCGGTGATGCCTCTTCAGACGAATCTACATGAAAAGATTATAACTTTACAGTGCGACGATGAATGGTACAAGGAGGCCAAGGATTTTATTGGACATAACACAATGATGGTACCAAGATTTGAAGGATTTACATTTGACGAAAATGGATTATTGAGATTTAAAAATATAGGTTATGTACTACCCAATAACAAGTTCAGGAGTTTGATCCTAAATGAGGCTCATAGAGTTGTGTACATGACTCATCCTGGAGTCATGAAGTTGAGGGTAGACCTTAAACCCTTATTCTTATGGAAAGGAATGAAGGCAGACATAGTCAACTACATGGAATGATGTCTATAATGTAAGCAGGTGAAGTCTGAACATAGACATCTAGTAGAATTAATACAACCCCATGTTATTCGAGAATCAAAATGGGAGGTCATTTCGTTGAATTTCATTGTTGGATTGCCACTAACAGGAAGGAGACATGTCTCGATTTTTTTGGTAGTCAACACTCTGACAAAGAGTACTCATTGTATTCCTTTTCTTACAACGTATTAGGCACCTGACATAGCTAGAGTTTTCATCAATGATATTGTGAGGTTGCATGGCATTCCTAAGAGGATTATATCTGATCGAGGATCAATGTTTACTTGGTGATTTTGGACTAGTTTCCAAGAGATCTTGGGAACCCAACTTAACTTTAGTACCGCATATAACCCAGATATAGATGGGAAAACCAAACGAATAAACCAAATCTTCGAGGATATGTTGCATATGTATGTTATGGACCAACAAAAGCATTGGGAAGAGTTCTTTCCACTAGTAGAGTTTTGGTACAACAACAGTTATCAAAGCACCATTAAGATGGCACCCTTCGAGTTTATTTACGGGAGACTGTGTTTGACACCTTTGAGTTGGGATCAGATTGAGGATAGGGTCTTGGTGGGACCAAAAGAGATCCAAGAAATGGAAGATCAAATTCAAAAAATAAGACAATGGATCAAAAAATCTTAGGATCGACACAAGAGTTATGCCGATGCGCACCGTGTCAACAATAGTTACGAAGTTGGTGATTGAGTCTTCTTGTGGGTGAAACTGCATAAGAGTTCGATCAAGTTTGGAAAGGGTTATAAACTCTCTCCTAGGTTCATGTGACCTTTTGAGATTGTGGAAAGGAAGGGTTCGTGGCCTATCAACTAGCCTTGCCCAATTCTTGAGGCGTATGCATGATGTTTTTCACATATCATTTTTGAGACACTATATTAGTGATCCTACACATGTTATTGGCATGCGTTCTTTGCAGGTATCTGACAAGGGTGCACTCACGGTGGAGAAAATACACATTTTGGACCATCAAATTCGACAATTACGACATCAAACAGTGGATAAGGTCAAGGTCCAGTGGGGAAACTATAGTCCACACTTGGCGACCTAGGAGGACGCATATGATATGCACCAACAGTTTCCATTTTTGTTTGATAGATAGACTTGTGATACTGTGATATGATTTATTTCAACACTTATATACTGTGAATCTTTGGGATGAAGTTTAAACCAAGAGGGGGTGTATGTAACATCCCGCTCTTCTGTGCACTGAGCGAACTTATTCTTTGAGGATAGTTGTGTGCAAGTGATCCATGTTATTATACTCTTGGCTATTTTGATTATGATTATGGGATATTATGGATTTGATGATATGTTATTTCATTGTATTTACATAGACAGGTGTTATTGATTGGGTTCTCCTGAGTGTGTAGGACTTTGGACATTGAGGATGCAGAGGCATCAATGAAACCCCTTAGACTCCGGATCGAGTCAGGGAGTGGATTGTTGTGTTTGAATGTTGTTGATGTGACATATGCACATATGATTAGATGTTATGATGATTGATTATTATTGCTGACATGATTCATTGGTGGATGTAGGCTGACGATAGCTTACTGATGAAACTCACATGTGGAGTAGAGGGGTCACGCAGGACATCCAGAGACATTGAGGGAGAGGTATGGCAACAACCCTGCCATAGCCTACTAGCACTCATGTCGTGGCTCGAACTATAGGTTAATGATTACCTAGTTCGAGAATACCCATGATGCCATGAAGGAAAACTATGAAAGTTTCTCACGATGATTCTAAGGGGCGCGCAATAAGGCAGGGGCCTTATTCCTTAGAGGCCCTTAGTCTCCCACAAGATCACCTGGTGGAGTATTGACTCTAGGGGTTTGAATTCTACCAAATTCAGTTAAGAGGCGAGTGGCACCCTTGGAGCACCTAGTGCGTCTTGAAGGGTACATCATGCAAATAAAATTGAAAGATGCGAGTGGCACCCTTGGAGCACATAGTGTGTATTGAAGGGCATGTAGTGCAAGGAAAAAGGAAAGATTCGAGTGGCACCCTTGGAGCATGTCGTGCATCCTGAAGGGCACGTCATGATTTTAACTGATAAGTGAATAAACCTAGTTGACCTTAAAATGAATAATGTGTCATGTAAAGTTGAAAAACAATTTTTCCCTTAAAAATGTCGCCCAACCTAGTGAATTTAAAACCTAGGTCTAAGTAGAACAAGTGGTCAAAAAAAATATAAATAAATAAATAAACATGTAACAAGAAGGGGGGTAAGAAATTCAAACTTATTTATTAAAGTCAAAATTATAATGGAGGTTTAATTTTTCAAAATTGGGTAATGGTTTTTTTTATCTACATTTTCTAAATTAATTTTTAGTTAAAAACGAAAAAGAGGGTAAATGGTTGTTTTATCTACACTTGCTAAATTATTTTTTAATTAAAACAGAAAAAGGGTAAAAGATATGTTTTATATACACTTGCTAAATTGATTTTTAGTTAAAAAAGGAAAAAAGGGGAAAGTTAAAAGAAATAGGAAACTTGAAGAAAAAGGGAAACTTAAAGAAAAGGGGAAACATAAGAAAAAAGTTGAATGTCTAACTTAGTAAGGAATCTTTCCTTTAAAAATTTCTAATTATGAACTCAACTAGGAATTAAGTAAGGCGTAAGGCATCTAAGAAGTGTAAGGGAATTTTGGGACACTGAGGAGCATTTTTAGGAATGCTCTTAGGTGGATGAGGGAAATAGGAACATTTAATTAATTAATAAAATTGATTTTTTGGTGCAATTAGGGGATCGGGCGACGTACGGGGGAGGTTTTTTGAAATTAATTAACTGAAAAAGGAATTTAATGAGAATTTGGAAAACTAATTACTTAAAATCTCTATAAAAAGGATAGAGGAGGAGGAGTATGGATCTCATCTTTTTGTGTAACATTACACTGCTGAAATTTTAGCTTGATTGAAGTTTCTCTTGTGGAAGTTGAGATACCCAGCTTGGGTAACGAGTGGTAGCTCGACCTTGCGAGGTGAGCTAGGTGCTACCATTATTTAGTATTGTGTGTGTGGCCCCTTTGCAGCTTGAGGGGCTAAGAGGGAAGAATATTACCGCTAGCGTTGGCTGAGAGTTACCAATGAGGTCACATCAGTTGGCAAGCGAGAGCTGGACAGAGCACGCGTGTGACAACAAATTCAAAGAATTTGCGTTTGGGTAAGGTACACCTGTTAAAGTTGTTACTTGCAATGAAATTTAATTTACACATGTTATTTTTCTATGCTCAGTTGAAGATTTCATTTCCATGAGATTTGTTGCACCTGCTTTCCTACGGTATTTGTAATCCCCTTGCTCGTTGTATTCTAAATTGATTTCCTATGGAAAACCTAAACTCTGATTGGAATGATTTTGTTGCATTTGTTTTTATTGATTAATGTGAAGTAAAACTTATTTTTTATCTTCTTTCCCTTATCCCTTTAGTTACCAGTCTGTGCATGAGCAGTCGACCAGGAGCCGAATCGACGATCGTCACTCTGGTGTTTAAATACTTATAGATTCAAATGTCCTTATTTCATGTGGATGGATAATAAGTGAAGGATAATTTCTGCCCAACTATCTATCCCTTACTTATCTCTGTGTTTTCCTCTTATGATAAATCTTTGTGCTTGAATGATAAATCTCTGGGTTCTCTGGATGATTAATCCTTGCCTTTTAGTGAATGAGTATCTTTGTGTCTTTGAGTGATTCATTTATGAATGATTAATCTTTGTGTTTCTATGAATGAGTATCTTTGCGTCTTTGATTAATTCATTGTTGAATGATTAATCTTTGCACCTTCTTATGATTGAATTTTCTCTTAATTAAAATGTTTTCAGGAATGAAAAAATGTGGCTCTTACATCCACAGATCATGAATGATTTTTCTCTTAATTAAAACATTTTCAGGAATGCAAATACGTGGCTCTTACATCCACAGATCATGAATGGATTTTATCTTAAATTAAACGTTTTCAGGAATGAAAAAACATGGCTCTTACATCCACAGATCATGAATGAAATTTCTCTTAACTAAAACATTTTCAGGAATCCAAAAATGTGTCTCTTACATCCACATATCATGAATGAATTTTCTCTTAATTAAAACAATTTCAGGAATGCAAAAACATGGCTCTTACATCCACAGATCATGACTGAATTTTCTCTTGATTGAAACATTTTCAAGAATGCAAAAACGTGGCTATTACATCCACAGATCATGACTAAATTTTCTCTTAATTAAAACATTTTCAGGAATGCAAAAACGTGACTCTTACATTCACAAATTATGACTAAATTTTCTCTTAATTAAAACGTTTTCAGGAATGAAAAAATGTGGCTCTTATATCCACAGATCATAAATGAATTTTCTCTTAATTAAAACATTTTCAAGAATGCAAAAACATGGATCTTACATCCACAAATCATGAATAAATGTTCTTTTAATTAAAATGTTTTCAGGAATGCAAAAACATGGCTCTTACATCAACAGATCATGAATACATTTTCTCTTAAATAAAACGTTTTTGGAATGTCGAATCGCATGTATTGCAAGCATAGATCAAAGTGGAATCTTCTCTAAAATAAAATAGATTAATTGATTTTATAGACAGCGATTTTATATCTTTTATGGACAACGATTTTATATATTGTATGGATATCATATATACCAACAATATACTATTTAATAGACAACAACGTCATATATATACCAGCAATATCATATTTAATAGATGGCAATATCATATATACTAGCAATATAATATTTAATAGAGAGCAATGATCAATATACATAGTAATAGTTATTAATAGACAGCTAGATTGTTGTTGACTGTTGGAAGATTGGTTGTTTCCATTGATGTCAACCCTAGTCATGGGTTTTGGACCGCAAGATTGATGAAGGTATTTGGACATGAAGGAAAATGCAAATGCAGATACAACACCCATGGATGGATAGTATACATCATG
>JZKD02S2233884.1:1680943-1706652 GCA_000966675.3 Picea glauca
TATTTAAATGATAAAGTAAAGTGACAAAATCAAGATGGATTATTTAAATGATAAAGTAAAGTGACAAAATCAAGAAGGAATATTTAAATGATAAAGTATTGGAGAACTTTCTACTAATGGAAAGTGGTTAACCCTAAAATAAGGGAAATAGGTTAAGTGACCTAGAAATGGGTTAAGTAACCTAAAAATGGGTTAAGTGACCTAGAAGATGAAAGTATAAATAAGAAGCTAGGAACTCTTGTAAAATACACATTTAGTAAGAATCCTTTTTGTGGATCAATGGAGAGCTTCTTGGTAATATCTTTTGGAGTATTGATGGAGAGCTTCTTGTGAGAGAATCTTATTGGTGTGGATCTCTTGAGCATGATTGAATATCTATTCTGAGGAAGAGAGCGAGAGGAGGATCTCATGGATGCATCAACGTTTCGGAAATATTGAATATACTGACGGCAAAAGTCTCAGAGTCACAGAAAACCCTATTTTATGATGCCCACGCGGGCTGTCTGTGTATAGGGTGCATGTACATGCAGGATGGCTATGTATAGGGTGAGTGTACATGCAGGTTGACTGTGTATAGGGAGCGTGGACTGAATAAAATCATGGAGATTTTTGTTTGAGTTGGTTCCAAGCTCTTGGATGATGAGGCAGGTTCTAGATCTACATTCTATGGCCTTAGATCTATCACTAAGACACTGGTATGGTTACATTATTGTCTTGATAGGTGCTATTGTTTGATATGTTGTGAATTCTTAGGGCATTCTTAGTATGGCTTTTATGATGTGGTTGATTTGATGGATGGAGTGAGCAACACTCTTGTGATTCTGTAGTTTCATGATTGCTATGGTACACTAGTTATTTATACATGATTGAAATATCATTCATATTGATTTATTGTGGAGCATGAGCAAGCTATTGGAGAGCTTGGTTGTATTGTGACTGGCTGTGGGTCAGTTTGGACAGTGGAGGACAGAAGAGAAAGTGATTTTAGGTTGCAAAGGATCTGAGCATGTGAAGCAAAGAAAAACCCTAAGTGCTCAAGAGCATACGCTTGTTACATTATTCACTGGGCGCGTTCACACGCGGGTTGTAGTGAGGCAGGGCACATTCACATGCGGGCTATAGTGAGCCATGGCGTGTTCACATGCAGGATGCACTACTGATAGGTCACATACCTGTTGATAGATTGATATCTATTGAGGATTGTTGCCTCATCTCAGTTGGTGTTGAGAATGTAAGTTGAGTCTTGCATATAGAGTTGGTGCTCTTGTAGAGTTGTACTCTATTCAGTTGTTGTTGATAAACCCAAGGATTGTAGTCCGTAATAAAAAGAAAATTGTACATACATCTTATTTTATTTTTGTTCATTATGGTGATGACTTGCTAATGATATATTGTTGATATATGACTACATCTAACTGGTTATAAATGACAACACTGAGTAATGAATAAATGTTGAATGTTAATTGATAAGTTTTGTGCAAGAGGGAAGTTTTGGGAAAATGAGCCCCACACTCATTCACCCCCCCTCTAATTGTGGTAGGTGTGTCCAACAGATTCGCTATAATTATGGAGATACACTATGTGGAAGATAGGGTTTGTGACCAGTCCTTAAGCTAGTCAATAAACAGGTGTTCCAGGTAAAACAGTCATAACATCTTCATCGAGAATCCAAATGATGTGGGACAAATTTCATTGGAAAGAATATGGAATTTAGTTTCTTGTGTGCAGGATTCAGAATCAGATGTTAATTATTGAGCATGGGGCATTCTGTGCAAGTTCACTCTCTTGAATAGACCAGAATCGAATAAAGTCTACCATTCTTTCTATAACCTCTTTTTGGGGAGGATTCAAGGAGTGAAAATTGAAGGAGTTTCAGAGAATAAATTGAGTAATATTATCTATATGATCAGAGTACTCCAAGAATTGAAGAATTGTAGAAATTGAAGAAGTCTCAAGAAGCATTATCAGGTTCTATGTGATGTTTGGTTGATGGTGATGATTTAATGTAAAGTTTTATTATCTCTCATATATTCTTGGGTGGAAGGACGGGGCAAGGACGGAGAGTTCAAATCTCTCTTTATATTTGAGGATTGTATCTTCCTCTTGGAGGTTTATCCCTCCCTTTACATTTGGAAGTTGTATCTACCTTTGGAAGTCATTACTTCCCTTGAAGGATAACTATTGATTATTTCTCATATATTGTGCATGGTGTATTGTGGTGTATTGGTGTAACTCTTATACTATTGTTCATTTCTCATTGGATATAGTTGAATGGTTTAAGTATAAGTTGAAAAAGGTTTTAAATTGTACTTGATACTGATTCACCCCCCTCTCAGTATCAACATTGACAACATTACCCATAAATTATTTTTGTTAGTGAGCGATATATTTGTTAAGATAGGTTATCCCAAAGCTTGATTTTTGGATATTCTTCATTTTATTCTTGTTTATAGAATTGGAGAATGGATCATGGGGTGGCTAATTACATACATTGATGCCTTGACTTAATGAATTTTTCGGTCCAGAAATTGCACCTATATTTCTTAATATCTTATGTCAATTATGGTTAAGCAACCACTCAAATAGTACTTCCATTATATATAGAGTCAAACGGAATATCCACGCACCTAAATTCTTAGATTTTATTTGAGTTATTTCTGTTTTGCAATATCGAAGACCTCCTCGAAATGCCTCATAAGAAAACAATAACTCCTTCGGTTAGTTGCGCAATTTAAATTGAATGATGTCACCTTGCATCTTGTCAACTTGTTGATTGGGTGCTTGGGTATGGTCTTCGTGTATTTTTGACAGATACTTCGGTCTCCTAGCGTGAGGTATTTTTCTTGGGTTAAAGGTTTAGATGTGTTATGTTGTGTCACGGTTATTGTCACGCCTATCACCTTGTGATGACATGATTCATGATGAGGGGATCATTTCATGCCCTGATTGATAAATGTGAATGATAACCTCGCCAGAGTCTTCTGCTTCTCGATGTGGGTGTATTGTTCATTGTAATTTATGTTGGTACTTGGTTCCTTAACGCTTTAATGTGATTGGTTTTTCTCGCAGTAGAGGGTTCTAGTTATTGGTGGTCGAAGTCGTTGTGTCGAGATTGTTGATATTGTCCTTTCGCTTGTAGGCATTGTCTTGCTTGTGTTGGGTGGGTAGTCATTTTGTTTTGTCTATTGATTATCACATATTTTGTCCAGTTGCATGATGATCTAGTTCGTTAAGTCATTGTTGTCTGATGCCTGATATGTGTGCGCTATGTTCATCATCAAGTTGTGTGGTTTAACTGTGGTTGTTGTTGCCTTCCTGCTTAAAAAAACAAAATTGCACTTGCTTGCATCTCTAGTACTCTTAATGATGGAGACATTACATTAGACATAAGAACATAGTTTTTATACTTGGTAGGTGTGCTTCTATCCCTTGTTGATTGCTTGCCTCAAATCATCTTATTTATGTTTCTCATTTTTTTGTTTCCATTGGTGATTTGATTGCCTCCCATTAGATATATATTATGGGTTTTCCACATATTATTGATCAACTTCATCAATTTCACCAAACCCATGAAACATGATGACCTTGCTAAAAAACACTTCATGAATTATATGATAATAGAATTTATAAGCTTGTTTTTCACTACAATATCTAACAAAAATACATTTAACTAATTTAAACATCTATTTTCCTCATTTTATCCTTTGGTATATGTGAAAAAGTAGTGTAACCATAACCATTGAAGTGACCAACCATGGGTTTGTAACCAATAAATGCATCATAAAGTACACCAAAGTGAAAACATTTGGTAGGACTTCTATTTTGTAAATGTGTAGTGTTATTAATTTCCTTATCCGACAAGCTATTAGGAATATTTTTACTCTTTAAGAATCTTCTGGAACATTGTAACGACCCCATCGCTATGACTACAAGTGAAGCAGAAAGTGCATTTTTTTATTTTATTTTATTTTTCCTTTTAGAGGACGACAACTACGATTACAGCTAAACAACACATCTGATGGTGAGCACCACACCCACAGAATAGACAACAAACAAATACGACTCCATGCACTAGTACAAGAGCAACTGGGAGAAACATGCATAAAACAACAGAGAGAAACGACTACCCACCTAACATAAACATGACCACACCTACAAGCTAAGGGAAAACATCCCCATCCCAACACAACGACCTCGACAACAAAATACTAGAACCTAAAGGGCGTGCAAACCCAACACATGAAGGTGTTACAACCCAAGTGCTAACAACAGCTTACAACGATCAACCACACCCACACGGAAAGCACAGACCCCGACCAAGTCATCCTTTTCCTCTATCCCTTAGGGAACACAATGATCCCCTCATCAAGAATCATGTCGTCCCCAGGTGATAGGCATGACATTAACCCTGGTGCAACCTAACCTATCTGGACCAAAGACTCAGGAAAAATCCAATCGCTAGGAGATCAACTTAACCATCCAAACACATAACGAAAAACCCTAGTACCCAACTGACAAGTCAACAAGACAACTAAGACAATCTTACGACGCTAAAAATTCTTGTGCAACAAAATCAAACTGAACATGGTAAAAGATTAATATTATCACATTCATCTCGATGAAACTATAATCCAAATCCCAAGATGAGATAAGTATCTATCGCTATCCTTTAAAACTGAAACTACATAAATTTAATTGTTGTCCTTACATATAAAAATTAGCATTCCTTTAATGACCTAGCTGTCCTTTAATTATGAAACTAAAATAGATATAAGTATTATCCTCAGGATAAGTTCTCTATCTACCTAAGAGTTCAAAAAACAAGTTTTATAATGATTAGTGAATATGCTAGAGTTCACCAATAAGAAAATCATCAAATTGTTATAAGAAAATCAACAAAACAATTCACGTTGTCCAACACCACCAATGGCGGTCTCTAAATAAGTTGTTGTATATTAATGAAGTTAATGTCTACTAGAATATATGTGAGAAGGATGTAAGTAAACTACGTAAAATCGCTAAGTTAAATATATTAATTGTTGTCATTTAAAGATGCGGTAGGCAGAAATAATATAAGATATAATGAAATTAGTGTGAACATGTGTAAGGGTGATCAGTACAGTAGAGTGAAAATGTAGATAAACATATCTCATGTAAAATGTAACGTAGAGTGTAACAACTATCCAAAATGTGAAGTAATAAACCAACCCTAGTCAGAGCTATTCCCAACGCTTTTCATTCACCCATCTCAAGCGCAGACACATCAAGCTATAAGTTTCACATGACAAAAAAATGGATTCGTTGTCTAATCAAACAATTGCACAGTCACTTTCTCACACAGTCATCAACGAAATCATTCCCTAATCTTGTACTCAATGCAAACCATAAAATCAGCTGATAACACAACTTTAATAGTAACAATTAACGCCATCATAAAACCAATAAAATCATGTTCTGGGAATGGTAGGATAGTCGTCCTAAGAATTCACCCTACAGGAATGGACAACAATTGGATTCCCTGTCATGAATCGCAGAAATTGCATGGGTAAATTTGCTATTAACAGGTAATACATGCAGTCATAATCGTTGGGCGAAATTCTGGCAATCAAATAAAAAAAAAGACATGGAGGTTTCATTTCTAGTCTCTTCTGGGTATTAAACTTAAATGCAGACCGGGATGCATAAATCCCTTTTTTCAATCTTCCATGATACCAACAAAACGCATACATGGATAAATAAATCATTTTTTTTCATTCACCGGGATACTAAACAAGAACACAAACATGGATAAATAAATTGTTTTTCCATTCGGCAGGATACCAAATAACAACAAATACATGGATAACTAAATCGTTTTTCCATTCGGCGAGATACCAAATAAAAACACAAACATGGATAACTAAATTGTTTTTCCATTCGTCTGGGATATGGAAACTTAAGGATCATAGGCACATACATATCCTTATCAATCAAAGAGCATCTCTCTATCCTTCACTGTAATTTCTGGATTTTAAATAAAAAAAATCAAAGTCAAGAAAATAGCATATACACGATCGTTGTTAATGTCATATTAAAGGAATAACTCAAACATTTGGTAACTGTCAAACCTTAAATCTGTCCAATGCAACAATAAAAAAACAATCGTTGACTTCACAAGGGTAATTTTTCTGTCAAGGTAATAAATATTGCAGAGGGAGAACACAATCTAGATGTAAGAGAAGCGTAGGGAAAAATAGCCTTCAAATAAATTAAATGCATAGGAAAAAAATCACAATCCAAACAAAAGGTAAGGGTTGTCAACATGAGGATGAACGCATGCTAGAATCACTCTTAATTAAATTAAAGTGCAGAGGTAAAATGCAAGGAATGAAGATGAACAAGGCATAGAGTAATCGTTCACTAGAATCACAATGACCATTAGTCAACAATAACAATCAACAAGGGTAGATGGCTAGGAAAAATCATCATTTGCTCATCATCCATGCAAAGAAAAGAAGGGCATTAGAATCTATAGGTCATTGTGCACTGAATTGATGACCGTCGATTCGGCTCCTAGCCGACTGCTTAGGTGTGG
Organism: Picea glauca; assembly: GCA_000966675.3. Classification (NCBI taxonomy): domain Eukaryota; kingdom Viridiplantae; phylum Streptophyta; class Pinopsida; order Pinales; family Pinaceae; genus Picea; species Picea glauca. The sequence goes on from JZKD02S2233884.1 coordinate 1,687,518, forward strand.
ACTGACGAACTAGGGATGAGGACAAAGTAAAAATAACAACTCTTCACAACAATCAACAAACCAAAGGAAAGTCACAACATTCACGGATCGAATGCCAAGGGAAACAAGTCAAGAAACAAGCTAAGGCTATGGGGAAGATTTAAGTTCTCGATTGAAATGTTAAGTCAAACATATTCTTTACCCAATTGAAAATACAGAAATGAAATTGTAGGGTATAATAATAATCTACCATGCATAATAAAAGTAAGTGTACCATAGCCCAAGTCATCTTCTCTGAGTCGTTGTCCCGCGCGCTCGTGCATCTCCCTCTTGTCGACCGATGAGACTTCACTGGTAACTCCCAGCCAACACTAGGGGTAATATTCTTCCTCCTTAGCCCCCCAAACTGCAAAGGGGCCACACACACTGAACCAAATATCAACTATCTCCCATCTTGCCTTGCAAGGCCGAGCTACCACTCCTCACCGAGCTGGGTATCCCAACTCCCACAAGCTAAGTCAGTCAATTCTACAATTCTACAGCGTAACGTTATGCGTGAAAGAAGAGATCCATCTTTCTCCTCCTCCCTCATTTATATAGAATTTCTAAGTCACTTCTTTCCCAAATTCCCATTTAATTCAGAAAAAGCCTCCCCGTACATGTGTCATGCATCCCCTTCGTTGCACCATAAATTAGTTTCATAAATTATTTAATTACTCCTATTTCCCTTACCCACCTAAAATAATTCATAGAATCGCTCCTAGGTGTCCCCATATTCCCTTACACAATTTAATGACTTTCCCCCTTACTAATTTACTAGTTGAGTTCAATTTAGAAAGTTCTTAATGGCAAGATTCCTTGCTAAGATGGTCATTCTGTTTTTTCCATATGTTTCCCTTTTTGTTTATGTTTCCCCTTTTTTTCCCGCTTAGTTTCCTAATTCTTTTAAATTCCCCTCTTTCCCTTTTCATCTAAAACTCAAATTAGTAAGTGTAGATAATGATCTTTTTCCCCTTTTTCTTTTAATTAATAAATTTTAATTAGCATGTGTAACATATCAATCATTTCCCTTTTAAAATTTTAAATCCCTGATTAAATTGATTTTAATAATTTAATCAAGTTTCTTACGCCCTTTTCATCACAGGTTTAATGATGATTATTATTATTTTTAAATTTTGTTTTACCACAAGTATTACTTTAGACCTAGATTTTAATTTTCGAGGCAGGGCGACATTTTATTAGGGAAATTGATTTTTCGATATTTCTTGTCACTTATTCATTCTAAGGCCATCTATGTTTATTCTCTTATAGTTAACAATGCAACGTGCCTTCAGGACGCACTAGGTGCTCCAAGTCTACCACTCGCCTCATTTTGTTTCCCTTGCACGACGTGCCCTTCAGGACGCACTACGTGCTCCAAGAGTTCCACTAGCCTCATTCTATTTTTCTTGCACGATGTGCCCTTCAGGACACACTACGTGCTCCAAGGGTGCCACTCACCTCTTTACTGACTTGGTAGACATTAAAACCCCCTAGAGTCAATACTCTGCCAGGTGATCTTGTGGGAGACTAAGGGCCTCTAAGAAATAATGCCCTTGCCTTATTGCATGCCCCTTAGAATCATCATGAGCGATTGTCGCAATCTGCCCTCATGACATTGAGGGTCTTCTCAAACTAGGTAGTAATTAACCTATAGTTTGAGACACGACGAGAGTGCTAGTAGGACGTGGCAGGGTTGTTTTCCACACCTCTCCCTCAATGTCTCAGGTAGTCATGTGTGACCCCTCTACTCCACATTTGAGTATGGTCGGCAAGATATCATTAGCCTGCATCATCAACGAATCATGTAAGAATAACATCCATAATAATAACATCTAATCAGATGCACATATTTCATATATAGAACAATCAAACCCCAATACTCCACTCCCTGACTCGATCCAGAGTCCAAGGGGTTTCATCGATTCCTCTGCATCCTCAAGGTCCAAAATCCTGCACACTCAGAAAAACCAAGTCAATAGCACCTATCTATGTCAATATAGGAAAGTCACATGGCATCAATCCATAATGCCTCATAATCATAAGCAAATTCCCAATGGTATAATAATCTGGATCACTTGCACGCAAGTTTCATCAAGAATAAGTTCACTCAGTGGGAGAAAGAGGGGGATGTTACATACACCCCTCTTGGTCTAAAATTCGTCCCGAAGTTTCATAGTATATAAGTGTCAAAATAATGTGTATCACAGTATCATAAGTCTATCTATCCAACAAAAAATGGAAACTGTTGGCACATATCATATGTGTCCTCCAAGGTTTCTAGGTGCAGACTATAGTTGTCCCACTGAAACTTGATCTCATCTACTGTTCTACGTTATAGCTGTCAAATGCAATGATCCAGGATGGGGATTAGCTCAACCGTGAGTGCACCCTCATCTGACACCCACAAGGTTCTCAAGTCAAAACATGTGTTGGATCACTAATCATAAAGTCTCAAACAAAGACGTGAAAGACATCATGCATACGCCTCAAGAATCATGCAAGGCTAGTCATTAGGCGACGGGCCTCTCTTTTCCACAATGTCGTAGGATCCCTCAAACCTAGGAGATAGTTTATCCCCTTTTTTCCAACTTGATCGAACTCTTATGTAGTTTCAGCCTTAAAAATAATCGATCACCACATCGTAACTATGGTCGACAGAACACACATCGACATAACTCTTCTGCCAATCCTGCACTTCCTTGATCCTTTGTCTTATATTTTTCATTTTATCTTCCATTTCTTAGATCTCTTCCGGTCCCACCAGGACCCTATCCTCAAGCCGATCCCAACTAAAAGAAGTCCAACATGGTCTCCCATAAAGAAACTTGAAGGGTGCCATCTTAATGGTACTTTGGTAGCTATTGTTATAAGTGAATTCTATCGGTGACAATAATTCTTCCCAACGCTTTTGTTGTTACATCACGTACATGCACAACATGTCTTCCAAGACTTGGTTTGTTCGTTCAGTCTGCCCATCTATCTCAGTGTGGTATGAAGTACCAAAGTTAGGTTGGGTTCCCAAGGCCTCTTGGAAACTAGTCCAAAATCGTCTAGTAAACACCGATCCTTGATCAGATATAAGTCCCTTAGGTATGTCATGCAGCCTCACAATCTCACTAAAGAAAACTCTATCTATGTCAGGTGTTTGATATGTCATACATATAGGAATAAAATGAGCATTCTTCATCAGAGTGTTGACTACCACAAAAATAGAGTTGTGTCTCCTTGACGTCAGTGGAAATCCAACAATGAAATCCATCGAAATGACCTCCCATTTCGATTCCTAAATAGCGTGTGGCTATAGTAATCATGTTGGATGTCTATTTTTAGCCTTTACCTATTTCCATTCTAGATATCTGGCCACAGAGTTAACTGTTTCTTCCTTCATTCCCTTCCATAAAATAAGGGTTTAATGTCCACCCTCATCTTCGTGACTCCTGGGTGAGCCACATACACTACTTTGTGAGCCTCGGTTAGGATCAAAATCCTCAACTCTTCGTTTGGTGGTACGTAATCCAATTTTTAAACCTCAATAATCCATCGTCGTCAAACGTAAATCCTTGAAATCTTAGTACCATCATTGTGTTTTGTCTGATAAAATCCTTTACCTCTTTGTACCAGTTGTCATCGCACTATAAAGTTAGAATCTTTTCACGTAGATTCGTTTGAAGTGGAAAGAATGAAAATATGCATGGTCTCTCTCTCAATGCATCTGCCATGCCGTTCACAGTTCCTTTTATGTAAGTAATATCGAAGTTGTACTCTCTAAGAAATTCCAACCAACGTCATTATCACGCATTCAGATCGCTTTACGTAAAGATGTGTTGTAGTCCACAGTGGTCCATCTTTAATTCAAATTTTCTTCCAACAGGGTAGTGTCTACAAACCTTCAAGGCATATACCATGTCTAACAACTCCAAATCGTACATCGCATAGTTATCCTCATGCCTTCTCAGTTTCATCAATATGTAAGCGATCACTCGACCGTATTGCATCAATACTCCTCCTAATACTTCCTTGGATGCATTAGTGCATACCAAGAAGTCCTCATCCATGTTAGGGACCTTTAATATCGGTGTCATTGTCAACATCTCCTTGAGCCTCCGAAATGCTTCCGTGCATTTCTCGGTTCAAACAAACTTCTTGTTCTTCTTCTGCAATTATGTGATAGGATTTTATATCTTCGAAAATCCCTCAACGAACTGTCTATAGTATCCTTATAAACCCATGAAGATATGCACTTGCGGGACATTCGTCAGTGCAGTCCATTCCATAATAGCCTCAAACTTTGCTGGATCCGTGGTGATACCTTCACTGGAGATGGCATGCCGTAAGTAGTGAATCTTCAATTGGTATAACAAGCATTTGGAAAATTTCCCATGCAATTTGTTCTCTCACAAACACTGTAGTACCAAGCACAAGTGATCATCATGCTCCTCCATCATCTGAGAGTTAATCAAAATACCGTCAATGAATACTTGAACAAACTTGTCCAAGTACTCGCAGAACACCCCGTTCATCAAACTCATAAATACCCCTGGGGCATTTGTTAGTCCAAATGGTAAAACAGTAAACTCATAATGTCCAAACCTCATCTTAAAGGCGATATTAGGGATATCATCCTCTTGATCCATAATTGGTGATACCCTGATTGAAAATCAATCTTGGAAAACATGGTCGCACCATTCATCTGATTGAACAGATCATCAATCCTTGGAAATGGATATTGATTCTTGATCGTTTCTGTGTTCAGTTGATGGTAGTCAATGCATATTCTCCATGACCCATCCTTCTTTCATATGAAAATAATAGGCACACCCCATCATGACACACTTAGACATATAATTCCGAGGTCCAACAACTCCTTCAGTTGCATTCTCAACTCCTGTAATTCCGGGGTTGACATATGATAAGGAATTCTCTCTATTGGTTTAGTCCCCATTTTTAGGTCTATGGTAAACTTCAATTCCCTCTTTGGCAGCATCCCAGGTAACTCCTCCGAAAAGATGTCTGCAAACTCTCTCACCACCGGTAGGTGCTCTAGACCTTCCGCTACTCCTTTTTCATTTAACACGAGGATCGCATAAGTCTTACATCCTTCCACAAGATCTTCTATAGCTTCTAGGAAGAGATAAACCTCAGGGAAAATCTCTGGTTCCGACCTACAATCACGCATATTTGTCCCTCATCATCGACCAAGCTCAATCATTTCGTATTACAGTTGAGTATCACCTCATGTGATTCCAACCAGTCCATACCGATCACGACGTCATAAGATCCTAAGTTTGTGACGTACAGATTGGCCCTAGTGACAGACTCTCCCAGGGTAAGGGTACCTCCCATAACCCTTCCTCCAACCTTCTGTTTGGCTCCTGAATCCATCTCTACAAAGATAAACTCTACCTGTTCAATTTCCTTTGCCTTAATCCTTTTTAGCGCTGCACCAGAGATGAAACTCTCGGTAACACCGGGATCTATCAAATCTAAGGGTCTGGTCAGCAACGATACTTGACGTCTTGAGAAAATTTGACTGGTGCTCTGCCTGGAGGTTACTCACCACTTCATGAATATGATGGGCCTTGCCCAAAACTCCCACAGTAGTGGGTCCGGCTAATCCATATGCTCCGATCCTTTCCTCTGGGAAGTAATGTAGGTAATGTGGATCCCCACATTCCAATACACTTTCTTCGGTCTAGTATTCTTGGTACCTGAAGTAGAAGTTGAATTATAACAATAAGGCCAAACTCGAACTTCTTGACCTTAAGTTTCTGGGTAATTTGGTGCGGAGCATACCAAAGTAGCTCCAAACGGGCCTCGTACTCGGGCACTGTGCGACTGCCTTGTCACATGGCATCGATCTCATTGAGATGACGCTCAATGAATTCCTCACAAAGATACCTCCCCTAGAACCATTCCTCGAATAATTCCCATGACATTTCATCTACGGCCATGTTCAATGTGGCAGGAGCATCCTCTGCCATAGTAGAGCGCTCCCCTTCAGTTGAAAGACCACCATGCGGACCTTCATGTTGGATGTCGTAAACGTGAAGTGTGAAGCACAACGCCTTTCTCTACAACCGTGCCTTGATGGCATAGCCATTCGCGACACTCATGGACTCAAGATTTCAACTCTCTCAAGTTCTCGGTGGATGCTAACGGTACTAGCTAGGGCACAGAGTGGACCCTCAGGGGTACAAGTGCCTTTGCCTTATCTTAGTACCGATGGTGAATCAAGGCCCTTTGAAATTACCTGGAAGGGCCTTATCAGACCATCATCATCCCTTACAACAAGCGAATCTAGCCCAATGAATTTCTCTTCCCCTTGGGGGTTCAACTCCGAGGGTGCGAGATCTTCTGGAGGCATCACACCTCCTTCCACGACACCACATTGCGAACCTCTGAGGCATCATATAAATGTGATTTCCACATGGACACGTTAAGGTTTTTAATTAACAAAAGGGTTAATACTCATAGTTTTACTGTAGTATAAAACCTGGCTATCCACAGGCGCAGCGTTGAACCCGCTCTTATACCATATGTAACGACCCCATCGCTACGACTACAAGCGAAGAAAAAAGTGTAATTTTTCTTTTTTTTTCTTTTTACAGGATGAAAACTATGATTACAGCTAAACAACCCATATCATGATGACAACCATGCCCGCAGAATAGACAACAGACAACTACGACTACACCCACTAGCACAAGAGAAACTGGTCGAAACATGCGTAAAACAACAGAGAGAAATGACTACCGGCCCGATAGAAACATGTCCATGCCTACAAGCTAAGGGAAAACATCCCCATCCCAACACAATGACCTCGATGAACAAATACTATAACCTCAAGGGAGCGCAAACCAAAAGAATGAAGGCGTTACAACCTAATCACTAACGACAACTTACAATGACCAACCACACCCACACGAAATGCATATACCTCAGCCAAGTCATCCTTCGCCTCTATCCCTTAGGGTGCACAATGATCCCCTCATTAGGAATCATGCCATCCCTAGGTGATAGGCATGACATTAACCCTGGTGCAACCTAACCTATCTGGACCAAAGACTCTAGAAAAATCCAACCGCTAGGAGATCAACTTAACCATCCAAACACATGACGAAAAACCCTAGTACCCAACTAAAAAGTCAACAAGACGACTAAGACAATCTTAGGATGCTAAAAATTCTTATGCAACAAAATCAACCTGAATATGGTAAAAGATTAATATTATCACACGCAGATCGATGAAATTGTAATCCAAATCCCAAGATAAGATAAGTATTTATTGCTATCCTTTAAAACTGAAACTACATAAATTTAATTATTGTCCTTACCTATAAAAATTACCAATCCTTTAATGACCTTGTCATCCTTTAATTATGAAACTAAAATATAAATAAGTATTATCCTCACGATGATTTTACTATCTAGCTAAGAGTTCACAAAACAAGTTTATAATGATTAGTGAATATGCTAGAGTTCGCCAATAAGAAAATCATCAATTTTTTATAAGAAAATCAACAAAAAAATTCACGTTGTCCAACACCGCCAATGGAGGTCTCTAAATAAGTTTTTGTTTATTAATGAAGTTACTGTCTACTAAAATATATGTGAGAAGGTTGTAAGTAAACTACGCAAAATCGCTAAGTTAAATATATTAATTGTTGTCATTTAAAGATGTGGTAGGAAAAAATAATATAAGATATAATGGAATTAGTGTGAACATGTGTAAAGGTGATAAGTACAATAGAGTGAAAATGTAGATAAACATATCACATGTAAAATGTAATGCAGAGTGTAACAGCTATCCAAAACGTGGAGTAATAAACCAACCCTAGTCAGAGCTATTCCCAATGCTTTTCATTCACCCATCTCAAGAGCAGACACATCAATATATAAATTTCACATGACAAAAAAATGGATTCATTGTCTAATAAAACAATTTCACAGTCACTTTCTCACATAGTCATCAATGAAATCATTGCCTAATCTTGTACTCAACGCAGACCATAAAATCAGCTGATAACACAGCTTTAAATAGTGACGGTTACCTCCATCAAAAAATAAATAAAATCACATTTTGGGAATGGTAGGATCATTGTCCTAAGCATTCACCCTACAGGAATGGACAACACTTTGATTTGTTGTCATGAATGGCATAAATTTCATGGAAAATTTGTAGTTAACACATAATACATGCAGTCAGAATCGTTGGGCAAAATGTTGGCAATCAAATAAAAATGCAGATAGTGAGGTCAATGATTTTTCCCTATGCTTCTTTTACATATGGCTTACATTCTCCCCCTGAGCCACAAAGGGGCCACACATATTGAACCAGAGATCAACTAGCTCCCAACTTGCCTCGCAAGGTCGAGCTACCACTCCTCACTGAGATGGGTATCCCAACTCCCACAAGCTAAGTCAGTCAAGTCTAAAATTCTGCAACGTAATGTTACGCATGACATAAGAGATCCATCCTTTTCCTCCTCCATCCGTTATATAGAATTTCTAAGTCACATCTTTCCCAAATTCCCATTTAATTTAGTGTTCAATAATTTAATTCAGAAAAATCGTCCCCGTACATGTGTTACCCATCCCCTTTGTTTCACTAGAAATTAATTTCATTAATTATTTAATTACTCCTATTTCCCTCACCCACCTAAAATCATTCCTAGAATCACTCCTAGGTGTCCCCATATTCCCTTACACAATTTAATGACTTTCCCCCTTACTAATTTACTAGTTGAGTTCAATTTAAAATGTTCTTAATGGAAAGATTCCTTGCTAAGATGGTCGTTCTACTTTTTCCATATGTTTCCCTTTTTCTTTATGTTCCCCCTTTTTTTTCCCTTAGTTTCCTAATTGTTTTAAATTTCCCTCTTTCCCTTTTCATTTGAAACTCAAATTAGTAAGTGTAGTTAATTATCTTTTCCCCCTTTTTCTTTTAATTAATAAATTTTAATTAGCATGTGTAACAAAACAATCATTTCCTTTTTAAAATTTTAAATCCCTGATTAAATTGATTTTAATAATTTAATCAAGTTTCTTTCCCCCTTTTCGTCATAGGTTTAATGATGATTATTATTATTTTTAATTTTTTTTTACCACAAATATTACTTTAGACCTAGATTTTAATTTTCGAGGCTGGGTGACATTTTATTAGGGAAATTGTTTTTTAAATATTTCTTATCACATTATTCGTTCTAAGGCCATCTAGGTTTATTCTCTTATAGTTAATAACATGACGTGCCCTTCAAAATGCACTAGGTGCTCCAAGGGTGCCACCCGCCTCATTCTATTTCCCTTGTGTGATGTGCCCTTCAGAACGCACAATGTGCTCTAGGGGTGCCACTCACCTCATTCTATTTTTCTTGCACGACGTGCCCTTCAGGATGCACTATGTGCTCCAAGGATGCCACTCGCCTCTTTAGTGAATTGGTAGACATCGAAAACCCCTGGAGTCAATACTCCACCAGGTGATCTTGTGGGAGACTAATGGCTTCTAAGGAATAAGGCCCATGATTTATTGCGCACCCCTTAGAATCATCATGAGCGACTGTCGCAATATGCCCTCACGACATCGTGGGTCTTCTCGAACTAGGTAGTCGTTAACCTATAGTTCGAGCCACAACGGGAGTGCTAGTAGGTTGTGGCAGGGTTGTTGTCCACACCTCTCCCTCAACGTCTCTGGTAGTCGTACATGACCCCTCTACTCCACATGTGATTCTGGTTGGCAAGCTATCGTCAGCCCACATCATCAACGAATCATTTCAGAATAACATCCATAATCATAACATCTAATCAAATGCATATATGTCATATATAGAACAATAAAACCCCATTAGTCCACTCCCTGACTCGATCAGGAGTCCAAGGGGTTTCATCGATGCCTCTGCATCCTCGAGGTCCAAAATCTTGCAGACTCAGCACATGTATGTGTCAAAATCGATTCAATAGCACATGTATGTGTCAATACAACAAGGTAACATGTCATCAATCCATAACACCTCATAATCATAAGCAAATGCCCAATAGTATAATAATCTGGATCACTTGCACACAAGTATCCTCAAGAATAAGTTCGCTTAGTGTGTGCAAGAGAGGAATGTTAGAAACGTTCAACAATTTTTCTAATCTTTATTTGTGATACACCATTATGTTCAAGTTTATGAGGAATTGTTGTTTCTCTTTGTATCCCATTGTCTTTACAATATTTCACAAACTAATTTGATATGAATTCCCCTCCACAATATGATATAAGAATTTTAATATTATTGTTAGTTTATTTTTCTACCATAAGTATAAACTCCTTAAAATTATCAAGCACGCCACTTTTTTATTTCAATAAATAAACTCAAGTGTATCTTATTTTATATTCTATAAATATCACAAAATAGAAAGCACCACCCAAAGATTTAGTTTGCACAATTTCACATAGATCAGTGTGCACCAGTTCAAGTACTTCCCTTTTCTTTATTTCATTTCATTTTGAAAACTCAATATTATGTTATTTTTGTAAAGAACATCTTTCACATGCCACAAAATTAACAAGATCTCTAAAGTTCATATGTCCATACCTCAACTTTCAAAATTGTTTTATTGAGATACTTTTTACCAATAGATATTGATGACTTCCACCAAAAGAATGAATCTTGTACAATTTTCTTTCTTGTATACCTTCAATGATAACCTTATAATCGTCTTTCATGTCTTTGACTAAACACCTTATCTTTACAAACTCAACTTTTGACATGTAATGGATAAAAATAAAAATAAAAATTCTTGATCCTAGGAACATTCATGACATTTTGAATCTATTTAATCACACAATTAGACATTCTAACAAACAAACCACTGTAAATGTTAGAAAAACAGGATCACATAGTAATAAAATAAAACAAATGAGAAAATAAAACACAGAATATACACAATACAATAGAGACAAATATATATGTGGTTCTTCCAATGTGGGCTACGTCCATCAGAGAAATTTTCCAGGTCCTTCCTTTATTATTATCCACCAAATGAAGGGATACAAACTACAACACAACCGTTGTAACTTCCTCTTCTTTCTCTCATAGTATCCTCACTCATAATACAATATTTGCAATGATGCATAACCGCAATACATTTCCCTCATAAAACAAGGTTTCCTTATAGAGATAAAACCCTAACATATCTTCTATAATGAACGATCCATATTTGCAATGGAATTACAATATAAATTTACAAGGAAGTTTTTCCATCAGGGGCTTGGACCCCGCAGAGGGGGTAACCCCCCTCTACACACCCCGCATGGAGGAGTGTGGATTCTTCCAGGGTGTGAAGTCTTCATGGGGTATAAACATGGTTGAAAACAAATACCTCTGAATCAAGAAGATAATCAGGCTCTACAACCAACAATCTCTTACTTGGAGACTAATCTCAACAACTCCATTGATGTTGTATTTGTTTGACTATGAACCTTCTTGGAACTGCTAAATTTCTCATTTTTACCTTCATGCTTGAATACCAACTGAAACTAAGCAAGAACTCAGTTTCTCCCTGGTTACTCCCTTAGTTAACATGTCTGCATGATTCTAGCTAGTGTGTATCTTTTCCAACTTCAAATGTCCATCTTCCAAGATGGATCGTATGAAATGGTACTTTATTTGTATATTCTTAGTATTTGAATGGAAGGCTAAGTTATTTTCAAGATGAATGGCACTCTCACTGTCACAATACAAGCTACTATTCTCCTACTTCTTTCCCAATTCCTCCATAAAAAATTGTAACCAAATCATCTCTTTACTAGCCTCTATAGTAGCAACATACTCTGCCTCTATTGTTGAAAGTGAAACAGCCTTTTTCAGTTTTGAAATCCAACTTACTATTGTTTGACCTATAGTAAAAACATGCCATGTGGTGCTCATCATGCTATATTTATCACCTGCCATATCTGAACGAACATATCTCTGTAGAATAATGTCTGAAACGCCAAAACATAATGCATGAGTATCAATACCTCTCAAATATCTAAGAATCCACTTTACTGCATCCCAATTTTCTTTACCTGGATTGTTCATATAGCTTCTCACAACTCCCATTGCATGTGCCATACCTGGTCTTGTGCAAACCATCACATACATGAAGCTACCAACTGTTGATGAATAAGGGACCCTGGACATGTATTTTATCTCCTCTTGTGTCTTGGGACACATTTCCTTAGTTAATTTGAAATGGTTGTCCAAATTTGTACTAACTGGTTTTTCATTCTTCATTCTAAAGCTCTCCAACACCTTCTCTATGTACTCACCCTGAGATAATGTCAATTTCTGATTTTTCCAGTCTCTTGTTATTCTCATACCAAGGGTTTTCTTTGCAGCACCCAAATCCTTCATTGCAAATGAATTAGCTAATTTCTTCTTGAGCACATTTATATCTTTCATATTAGACCCTACAACAAGAATGTCATCTACATAGAATAGCAAGATAATATAGCTTCCATTTTCTATCCTTTTAAAATAAACAGAGTGATCATAATGGCATCTACTATAACCTTGTTCTGTCATAAACCTGTCAAACTTAAAATACCACTGCCTTGGATCTTTCTTTAGGCCATACAAGATATTATTCAACCTACATACCAAATTTTCCTTCCCTTTGACATCATGCCCATGTGGCTGCTACATATAAATCTCTTCCTCCAAATTCCCATGGAGATAAGTTGTTTTTACATCTAACTATTCAAGATGAAAATATTATACTACCACAAGACTTAAAATAGTCCTAATTGAAGTCATTTTAATAACAGGATAAAATATTTCATCAAAATATATACCTTTCTTTTGTGCAAACCCCTTTACAAAAAGTCTAGCCTTGCACCCATTTTTTCCTCCATCTTCTTCCTTAAACTTGTAAACCCATTTATTCTTCAATGCTCTTTTTCTGATAGACAACTGAACCAAGTCCCAATTATGGTTATTTACCAAGGAGTCCATTTCCTCTTTCATGCGTTGCTCCCACTTCTTTTTGGTGTCTACCTGCATTGCCTCTTCATAACATTTTGGTTCACCAGAATCCGTCAACAATACATAATACAATGAAGGAGAGTATATTTTAGTGGGTATACTTGCAGGAGTTTGAGGTACCTTCTAATCCCATTGTTGTACATTATGATTTTTTGGTACCTTTGGAATTTCACTTTTGGTGATCTTATCAAGCACTGTGTATTTTGGTTTTTCTTTTTCATGTTTCTTTCCCTGCAATCGATCTTTGTACATGACCTTGTCATGGCATATGACATCTCTAATCCTAATGATTTTGTTATTTTCATAATCCCATAAGCAATAACCAAAATAATTAACATTGTATCCAATAAAGGTACACTTCTTGGATTTTTCCTCAAGATTTGCTCTATTTTCTTTATCAATATGGACAAATTATTCACAACCGAAAGTCTTCATAAAATAATAGTTTACCTTTTTACCTATCCATGCCTCCTCTCGAATTCTACCATCCAAAAATTTTGAACATTCTATGTTTATTAAGTAAACAACAATATCTACAAAATCTTCCAGAATTGTAAGGGAAAACTAGCATGCAATCTCATACTCCTTGCATGCTCCATGATTGTCATGTTCATCCTTTCTGACACACCATTTTCTTGTGGTGTTCCTAGAATTGTCTTCTCTCTATGAATCCCATGGTATGAACAATAATAATGAAACTTATTGATGCAATATTCCCATCCATTGTATGATCTAAGACACTTCAACCTTTTTCATATCTCATTCTCAACCAAAGATTTCCATTTCTTAAAAGTATCAAAAACATCATATTTTTGTTGAATGCAATAAACCCAAGTTTTTCTATTTGCATCCATAATAAAAGTAACGTAATAATGAGAGACACCAAGTGATGATACCTGAGTTGGTCCCCATACATTTGTATTCACAAGCGCTAACCTTTCACGTTTCTTTTCTTTTCTGACTCTGAGAAATCTGACTCTATTATGTTTTCCATAAACATAATGCTCACAGAAATCCTAATCAATTTGTTTAAGATCTGGCAACAAATTTCTTTTGTGAAGTATATGCATCCCCTTCTCACTCATGTGTCCAATCCTATTATGCCACAGTGTTGTATCCACTGTTGTAGAAGCTAAAGATATAGAAGAGTCATTATTACTAGTACATAAATACAATGTACCTACCTTCTCTCCTTTTTCTATTACCAATGATCCTTTGGTGACCTTACACATCTTATCTGTAAATATGGATATACAACCTTCACTTTCCAACTACCCTGTTCAAATTAGATTTTCCTTATATATGGAACATGTATTACCTATTTCAACAACCATTGGTTTCCATTGTTTGCTTTATTTTTACCTTTCCCATTCCAACAATTTTGCATGGTGCATCATCACCCAAATGAACCTGTCCAAAATCACCTTGAACATAATCTAGAAAATGTTTCCTATGGGGTGTGGAATGAAATGAAGCCCTTGAATCTACTACCCAAGACTCATAAATATTATCTACAGAAATAATCAAATCATCTTGTAACACATCACCTGTTACATTTGCTTCCTGATTTTTCTATCTCTTTGTTTTTTTGGAGCTCCATAGTCTTTCTTTAGGTGTCATTTCTTCCCACAATTCCAACACTCTATCTTTCCAAATCTGGATTTGGATCTACCCCTCCTAGAATTCTTGCGGTTCCCTGAGCCCTTTACTCTATCCTTTTGTCTTTCCCTATTCTCCATGTTTAATGCATTACTTGATGTCTCACCTATGATTTTTTGTTGCATTTCCTCACTAAGGATAACACCAACAACATCATCAAATTTTAAAGTGTTTGAATGAGAGACTAAGTTACTTACAACCATGACCAAGTCGTTTTAGCTTTCTGGAAATGAGCACAAGATTAGAAGAGCCTTAACCTCATCATCAAATTCCACTTTTACAGAACTTAGTTGATTGTAACCGTATTAAATTCATTTAAATGATTTGCAATAGACCCACCTTCTAACATCTTCATATTAAATAATCTCTTCATTAGAAATACCTTATTGGATGCCAAGGTTTTTTCATACAGTTTGTCCAATGCTGTAACGACCTCCTCGTTACGAAAACCATTCTAGTGACAGGTGAAATTTTTTTGTTTGTGTTTTTAGAAGTGTGTGTGGCGTGTGTGCAAGGAAACAACAACAACCCATTTGACTCTGCGTTGCCACCCGACGACGAACACGACGCAACCAGGATGAACATATGAAGATGACCCGGACGCACGACACGTAACCACATGCATAAATGATGATCACGCGACAAGTACAACTGACTGCTAAAAGCGACTGACCTCTCGCCCATCCTACCCTGCAATGGTTAGGACCTCCAAGACACATAAGCAACACTCAAGCCCAGGTTCTCATCGATTTTAACCATTTAAGGTCTCAGGGCTGGCGACTGTTCTGAGGAACATGGAGGTGTCTACATCCCACCCGACACAACAAACCAAGCAACTAACTGAATACAAACAAGAACAACACAAACGAGAAGAACAAATACGCCCCTTACGGATGGCGCGTGATAAGAGGACTCCGACAACAAACCCAAACTCAACATTATTTAATTGAACAACAACCCTCATTACAAACTCCAAGTAATTTAACGCATATAAACCCAGGCATTCCACTGAGTATGTCTCCACAAAGTCAAGAGACTACATCAACATCACAACAAGATAACCATATCATCTTCTTTCTAATCACAACAACATTGAAATAAATAATGGTCATACGCTTCAACTCTAATCTTGCCATCTTGGTTATAAGGTATAAAAACACAATTTACTATTTCAACAATACATTACCATTGCGAATCTATAACAATATTTCCCTGACATTGGTATGCCATAACATTTTTCCTTCACCTAAATTAAAATCTTCATCACGTTGAATATATCAATAAACCATCCTATTTAAAATGACAAGATATAACAACTACCCTATTGAAATGACATTAGTTAAAACAGTGTTTTAAAGGGACCCTTTATAAAGATAGTTAAATATCACATCTAAAATATCCACATTCAAGTACAAGTAGCATCATAATTATTTTATTAGTCCCTAATGTCCATGGAAAATAACATCATCTTGATATTACATCATAACTAAATACATCAATAAACAAGTATCTTCATATTGAAAATTTACAATACCCTCACACATTTTAAAGGGAAATAGGTAAGGATGACCATATTAAAAGGACAACAATTTAGAAGGACATCCTTTCAAGATAATATAATAAAGTAAAAATATCAAATACAGAACAAATATTAAATTCTCATTAATTACTTCAATAACCATGCTACTACCGTGTTTTTAAGAACTTTTTAGCATTACTTATATAATGTAAAGATAAAGATAACCATATTAACAGGATGACAATTTAGAAGGACATCCTTTCAAAATAATATAATAAAGTAAAAATATCAAAACAGAACAAATATTGAATTCACATTGACACTTTAATAACCTTGCTACTACCATGTTTTTAAGAAATTTTTAGCCATACTTATATAATGTAAATATTGCATTCTGTTATTATTATTTTTTTTAAATGAAATTACTCAAATATATATATAAGGTATATAATCGTTTACAGTAGGACTGTGTCCAGTCAATGCTGTAAAAGCATGAGCCAATAATCATGACAGATCTGAAATGTTTTACAACAAAACTGTATCCAGTCATCGCTGTAAGAAGCATGAGCCCATTTAACATGACAGGTCTGAAATGTCGCTGAGCTTGAAGCTGCCAGGTGGAGATTGAATGGGCAATCTGTCCGATAGCGATAAGCCAAACACAGGAGCAGACTACAAGTCTCATGTCCAAATCTGGGCAGTTGGGGGACCTATGGTATGGATCGAAGGCCTCGGCCAGAGATGCCAGCCTTAATCATAAAGCCTATGGTAAGCATTATGTTAATTTAAAAGAGAGGACAAACCTTACGCTATTGTAACTACACCAGACTAACATCATTGTAACTAAAGTAATAAGGCAACGTCATAATCAATGACCGCAAGGGAAAACAATGTTTAAGCATGACAGAGGTTCAAGGCAACAACATCTAAGGATGACCTATAAGGATAAATGCCAATCCTTTTATGAGTGACCTGGTATCATCATAGTGGAATGACACACATATTATAATATTCAATTGTTAAAACAGGGCAACGCTTAAGGGTGATACAGGATGACATCACAATTATAACCCACAACAATTTAAGGAAGACAAGGTAATTCCGGAACTTTACCACTCCATGCCACCACCATGCCTCAAATATAAACAGGAAATCAATGTAAACAGGAAAATATACTAAGGACAAGTTAATCCAACGGTGGTGAAAGTAAGTAGCTAAATTGTAGGTTGACCATTGGGCTCAAGCTACCTGGACCGTAGGATTTCTGTATTTTAAAAAAAAAATAGGGATATCTCTATATTCCCACCAAGAGTGGCAATTGTAGCTGGAACCAATTGGTGAATGGAGGCATTTTATTACTCTTATGCAAACCTAAACTAAATTGGGAACAAAAACGCGGATCATTCAATGCGCAGATTATTAACCATTAAACACGGACTAAATCACACAGTCCATGCAAACCCAGCCACTAAACACAGACAGAGGTATGCCAGTAGCCACAGACCACTTAAAACACCCATTCAATACTTTCCACGGTGTGAAATAACACCCAATCAAATTTTTCCCACTGCACACAATAATCGCCCAGTAACATCATTACCGGCGGGTGTTAATAAAAACGCTCTGAAAGCTCTGAACGCAGATTTAAGGAATGACCATTGAAAGTTCTGAAACATGGATTTAAGGAACGACCAAGGTAACAGTTAAACAAAATCATTAATGTCTAACACACAGGTTTAAGAAAAACTCCCAATGCATCGGTAGATCGCCCAACAAACAATTGCAAAAACGCTCAAATGCAGATGCCAAAAACGCCCAAAATACAGTGGCAGCAAAAACTCCCAAATGACTGTTGCAACACGCCCCAAAACAAAGGAAAGCGCAGCTCGTTAACCCTTTTAAAATGCAGACCAAACCCCCCAAGCATTACCAGAAGATGACAAAATGATAGAAGATAAATTGCATGCCAGGTTACATTGATTTCCAAAAGATAACAATTTGCCAGAGGTAAAAATGAATTGGCGGAGGTATTCCAGAGATAACAATTTCCCCTTTTTTCCAGCAACCATTAACAAGATGAATCGCCAGAAGAAATTGACACTAATCATTTCTAACAATTTTCCAGAATTGAAACCATACCTTAGCCACTCGCCTGCTTCGAAAGACGTCCCGCGCTCCGTGCCGCGTCCCACGCTCCTTGCCACTCCCGCTCGCCGACCACAGAAATCTCACCGGTACCTCCCAACCAAATGCGAGGGGTACTCTGCTTCCTCCTTCGCCCCCCGAGCCGCAAAGGGGCCACAGAAGAACCAGAGATAACACTAGCTTCTCAGCTCGCCTCCACGACTGAGCTACCACTCCAACACAACTGAGATAGACCCAACTCCTCACAAGAAATCCGTCAAACCACAATTCGGAAGCATAACGTTACGCTAACCATTCCTCCCTATTCCTTCTTTTCCCTTTCTTTTATAGAAAATGAGACCCACTTACTTTCCTAATTATTTATTAATTAAATTTTTTAATGACAAACCTTTAAACAATCTCCGTCGTCCAAGTGTCACTCATCCCTAGGGTTCTCCAATAATTAAATTCTTTTTAAAAGTAAAAGACTAAATTCCCTCACTCCCCCAAAATCGCTCCTTAAATTTCTCTTAGGGTTCCTAGATCCCCTCTCATGCTTTTAATCACTTTCCTCAAATGAAGTTTCTGAAATTTAGTAATTCCTTTAATGCGGATTCCTTTTTTCTTTTTACCCTATGTCTCCTACTTTCCAATTTTTAAGTTTCCTTATTTTTATTTTATTTTTTTATTCTTCTTTTATTTCTCTCTTTCCATTATTTATTATTATTATTTTTTTGTTAAACCCCCAAATGATAAATGCGCTTAATATTCTTTTCAATATATAAACAAGTATTTTTTTTTT
>JZKD02S2233884.1:1718046-1737828 GCA_000966675.3 Picea glauca
AAGCTATCGTCAGCCTGCATCATCAACCATCATGTCAGATCATGTCAACAACATATCATAAAATCAATATATATCATCAAAACGAAACAATATCATCATAAATGAAACAACTCAATAGCCCACTCCCTGACTCAATCCGGAGTCCAAGGGAGCTCCACCGATGCCTCTGCATCCTCAAGGTCCGAAACCCTGCACACTCAAAGAAACTGAGTCAGCAGTACCTGTCTACACCAAAGTAGTAAAAACATCATGTCATATAACTTAACGCATCATAATGAAAGAAAAAGTTTTATCATCATAAAAATCCAGATCACTTGCGAGCAAGTGTCCTCAAAGAATAAGTTTGGTAAGTGCGCCAGAGCGGGTTGTTACAAATGCGTCCATCAACTCCTTCATTCTCTTTTCTTTTGAAATATTGAAAGCCACCGACGCTGCCAGACTCAGTCATATCATTCGTAGTTCCTTTCGATCAAGAACCTCCCATTCTTCGTCCTTCATGAACGTCAAATTCTTTGATATTCCACCCAATGGTAGGAATAGATCCTTCTGATTTAAATAGTATTCTATATACATCTTCCATAACTGATAGTTTTGTTCGTTAAATTTCTTGACCGTAAATTTTCCATCTTCTGCCATCGCTCCCACTTGAACTAGGAGCACTCTTATCCTGTGAGTTACCTTTCGCTATGATAACATTCGTTAGAAAAAAAGGATCGCAGAGAAATAAAATAAAACAAATGCGGAAATAAAACATAGAAGATACATAATACAATATATACACAAACATACGTGGTTCACCCAGTGTGGGCTACATCCACCAGAGAAATTTTCCAGGTCCTTCCTTTATTATTATCCAACAAATGAAGGGATACAACCTACAACAAACTTGTCATAACTTCCTCTTCTTTCTCTCACAATATCCTCACTTAGAATACAATATTTTTCAATGATGCATAGCTGCAATACATTTACCTCATAAAATAGGGTTTCCTTCTAGGGAAAAAACCTTAACATAAATTCTATCGTTAGTTCTACGACCTTATAATGAACGGTCCAAATTTACAATGAAATTACAATATACATTTACAAGGAAATTTTTCCTTTGGGGGCTTTTCCCCTAGATCCTCCAGCGAGGGGGATGGACCCTGTAGAGGGGGTAACCCCCCTCTTCACTCCCCCACGTGGAGGAGTGTACATTATCCCGGGGTGTAAAGTCTTCATGGGGTATAAACATAGTTGAAAAAAATACCTCTATATAAGGAAGATAACCAGGCTCCACAACCAATAGTAACTTCACACACATGGTACCTATCATCTCCTAGGAAAATCTTGTCGCCACTAGATTCTTCATGAAATGTTTTAAACCAATCTCTATTGAAAGTCAAATGTGAAGAAGCATCATAAGAAATAAACTATATATTTGACTTCTTGTTATTGGAGAACATAAATTCATATTTGAAATAAATAATTTAAACTATTCAAGATATCCAATTCCTTCATGATCAAAATTATTATGTTTCCTCTTATTTCTAGAATTATCAATTTTCTTCTTTCTACAATCATTAATAAAAATGACTAGTTTTCCTAGAGTGAAAGCAAGCTCCTTTCCTGTTAACATAACTTTGTTTATTAACATGTCACTACTCCCTTGAGTTGGTTTTATGCTAGAACAACTTCCCTTGTCTTTTTTCTATAGCTTGCTTTTGTATCTTTTCTTACTTTTTCTTTTCATCAAAGCTATTTGAATACTTTTGTCAATTATCTAAATTTCTTCTTCTCGTTTCCTCTTGAAGAAGTATAATTATCAATTTCTCAAGCTTTTGTGCATTTTTTCTAGCTATCAAACTTGTTATGAAAACCTGATACTTACTAGATATACCACTCAAGGTAATAGTGACAAGATCAATATATGATCATTTCTCTAGAATAAAACCTAACTTGTCTCTAAATTAATTCACCCTTGACAAGTAAACATTAACATATTCATTCTCATTCATTTTAATAGAAAGTAATTTATTTTCAAAAATAAAATCCTATTTGCATTCTCAGTTTTAAACAATGATTTTAATACCTTCCATATGTTTGCAAACTTCTCATAGTCCCCGATGTGAGGAATTATTGTATCCTTCAAATACATTCTCAAAACAACCATTTATTTTACTTCTCTTCTCTCCTAATTTGTGGTTGTAGCTCAATTTGTAGGACATGTATTTGTTCCATTCACAATCTTTCACACATTCAAACCCTCCAACAAAGTCTAAACTTAAATTTTCTAATTCACATAGTTAGTACCATGCAGTTTGTTGTTATCACTTATATAACGTTTTGAAAAAATTGACATAATAAAAAATATGCAATCAATGCACAAAAAACAAATTTCGAAACACTTCACACAAACTGAACTGAGTACTAATTTCAATAATATGACTATTATCAAAATATGTAGCATCGTTTTGCAAATACTTTCACAAGGGATGCGATAAGTGTAACATGGAAATGTTACCACTATCACCTTACTTCTCTCTTCTCCTAATTTATTGTTGTAGCTCAATCTATAGGACATGGATTTGTTCCATTCACAATATTCCACACATCCAAACCCTCCAACAAAGTATGAATTTTAATTTTCCAATTCACATAGTTAGTACCATGCAACTTGATGTTGTCACTTATATAACTTTTTTAAAAATTGACATATTCAAAAATATGCAATCAACGCACAAAAAACATATTTCAGAACACTTTCCACAAACTGAATTGAGTACTAATTTCACTAAGATGACTATTATCAAAATATGTAGCATCTTTATGAAACGTTTTTCACAAGGGATAATATAAGTGTAACAAGGAAATGTTACCACTGTCACCTTAGTAATCACTTCCCTCATTTTAGTGAAGGATGAAATCCAACACAAGGGAGGATTCCCTAGTAACCTCAAGGAATCCTATAGAAAGATGTGATCAAGTCTACAACCTCCTATATTAGTTACTTAAATATACCTCATTTAAATCAAGGTTTTCAAGGTCAATATAAGGTGGTTCAATCGAGCAATTTCCATATTTTTGTGTGAGAAGTATCGAAGACAATTTTTGATATTTAGCAAGTTACAATAGGCCAAGAGGGTATCCCAAAAACTAAAAATAATAAAAATCTATGTGTATGTGAAAAACATGTGTGAAATATCACAATATTCAACAATATATCAAGTTAAAAGAACACCAATAAATCAGATGTTTAAGCAAGTAAACACGTAGTAAAACTAGGGTTGAAAATGCAAGTTAAACTAGGGTTTTATGAAAAAATATTTTCTGAAATATAAGGGAACATAAAATCCATAAACATTCAAGATGTCAAGCCCTAGAGGGATGAAAATTCAATTATAAATGCAATAAATGACAACATGATATATTTTTTCGTATAAAATTCCAACTAAACCCTAGATGTCTAACCTAATTATCATTTAAATTGAATTATAATTGTTACAAGCCCTAATATAACCCTAAAACAATAAAAGAAAAGGTATATTTTTATTTAAGTGTTAAGTAATGGGATTTAATACTAATGCCTAATATTTTTTGGGGGGCTTATGTATTCAAATCATGGACTCTTCTGAAGAAGGAGAAGAATGGATCTTCGATAAACCCTAAAGTTGTTCACTACTAACTTTAGGAGACTATCCTATAAGGTTATAACTATGAATTTCCATTACCAACCCTAGAAAATTATCCTATTTGTCTTAACAATATTTGAATATAATATCAAGTGAAGGTTATCCACTAGAAGCCTTGCTAGGGTTTGCAAAATAGGATCTATTTAAGAAAAATACAAGGAAAATATGTACTTTCACCACTTGTTAAGAACATTCACTCTTCATACATTTAATAAAAAAATCCACAAATATTTAGAAAGAACACTTAATAGGTAAATAAACCATCATCCATGAAACCCTAACCATGAATCATCCATAAAACTTGAGAATGCATCCATAAATCATCCCTCCAAGAGGTCTCATAAGTAATTCATCCACAACTAAAACAAAAATATAGAAGTATCCAAGTAGTAGTGATCCTCTACAACTAGCAATGATAGAAATGGGGAAGTGCTTCCTCTACTTATATGAGGAAACCAATATCTTTATCCCTCAATGAGATAATATCCTCTAAACTCTCTTAAAACATAACAAATCCTTGATAAAAGGTGGATAGGTCTAATGTCAACCCCAAAACATTCCTTTGAAATGAATATACAATGCTAAAACATGAAATCATCCTAATAAATTCCACACATGTGAGTATAGAGGGCTCATAAATGTGACATCATATCCAAAATGGGGTGTAAATTCTCCAAAGGTCATGTCTCTCCCAAAAAGGTGCAACACATCATCAAAACATCATGTCTCTTCATCAAAACATCGTGTCTCCTCATCAAAAGGTACCATCTAATAATCAAATGTGTTAAGTTTGATCAAGAAAGAATCCCATAATCATAAAGTGAAACATCCCATCATAAGTGCAAATTCCTCTATCAAAATCATGATGCCATCAAGGGAAAGGGCTCCATGACCTCTACAAATGGGTGAATTATCATCATCAAGTGCCACGTCATCAAGTCAAGACTCAACATCATCAAGGGGGTGCAACATCATCAATGGGATCAATGCTCTCTCCAAGTAGTTCCAAGGTGCAACCTCCATATTCCATTGCATGATGGAGTTTATCAAGAAGTGTTCCAATTCATCATATGGTGAAATATCATCATCAAGGCTCCAACATCCATCATCAACTCCAATTACCTCCAAAGGGTGTGTAACATCATTCATGAAGTATGGGATAAGCATCATCAATGTCCTCCAAAGGACCATGCCTAGATATGAATAATAATCAAGCGTGTGCTATAATAATCAAGTGAGACCAACCAACATGCATACAAGAGTCATTGTATCATAAAAAATGAGTCATATTTAATGTAAAATCCATGTAACTAGATCACATTAGGTATCTTTTTGAAAGTTCACACTAGATTATGACTTTATGCAATTTTCCAAGTTTAGGTACGTAAGGACCATCTTAGAAAAAAAAATTACCGACATAACGAGAAATATGACCTCAAAGCCAGATCTCAGTCCCTTAAATCCCATATTTTTGCATAAAAACCATGAAAATAAACCCCCCAATAAAACAATGGTGCTACTGGTATCACCATTTCAGCACCATTTTTTTCTAGTCTGATTTAAAATTAAAACATTTTAAAGTATGGCCTTAAAAACTCCTATAGTTTCTCAGAAAAACCTTAAAATAAACACCTAAATAAAAAAAATGATGCTATCTAATGCAACACGTTTTTTTTTCTACACATTAAAGTTATAGCTCATTTAAAATCTTATCCTTCACAGTCGGTACCAATGCAACCAAAATCTGAAAATCAACTATCATACTGAAAAATACTACTCCCAGTAACACACATTGTTTCCAAAGTCGATAGCACCCACTTTTCAGTGGGGGATTAAAATTGCAACATTTTTTAAAGTGGAGTAAAAAATTATCCCCACTGTAAACAAAATAATAAAATAAACCTTTGAATATTTACTTTTTAAAGGTTAGTTTATCACTCCAATCACAACATAATACATAATGCCATGAAAATATCACCATATAATTTAAAAATTTAACATAACTTCCAAATAACTCTTTCTTTTTAATAAAAAAAAGTCAATACAAATTACATTGAATGAAACATAAATTATTTCTTAAAAGAAAATAATTAAATTGGAAAAACAAAAAACACTTAAGCGAATTCCTTTTTTAAAGAAAAAAACAATTTTATTTTATAAATAAAGAAAACAAATTGTCGAAAAAAAAATGCAAATCACAATTTTTTTAAGTCAAAAAATTAATTAAAAAAGAGTTGTCTAATTTCTTTTTGAATGAAATTAAAAAAAAATGACCGTTAAAAAACTAAATTTAAAACTTAAAAAAAGAAGAAGTGAAAACATGTGTTTTTTTAAGGAAACTTTTAAAACAACATAAAATAAACATTAAAACAAAAAAAATTAATAAAAAAAAAAACACAATTTTAAAATAAATAAAAAATGAAAATATAAAAAACAAACATTTAAAAAAGGCCATTAAAATTACAATACTAAATTATATTAAAAATAAAATAATAACAATAAAATTCAAAAAATTAAACACATTCAAAAACAAAACTTTATTGAAATTTAAAATTCTAAAATAAATTATTTAAACAAAATGATAAACATTTTAAATTTAAAAATTAATAATTAAAATAAAACTAAATTATATAAAAAAAAAAAAAAACTTTAAAAATTAAATAAAATTTAAATGATAAAAAATAAAAAAAATCATGCGTGCGGAGGGGTTGATTCCCTCCTCGTTGGTTGTGGATTGACATGCAATCCATAGGTAAAGGGGAGGGGGCAATGTCGGGAATCGCCCTCATCCCCACCCAACGCGCCCAAATGGGCCCGCTCAAGACCATATGCATGCAATCCATGATCAAGGGTAGCTTTCCCAAATGGGGGACAATGTTGAGCCTCATTTGTTTCCCACCCAACATGCCAAAATGGGCATGCCCATGTTTGTACATCCTTGGGTAAACCTGTTTTTGTGTGATGGGTCTGGAGGGGGCGATGCCTGACATCTTCCCCTCCCCCTTAGCTATCGATTGACATCCCCTTTGATGTGGATTGCATGCCAATCCACATCTGATGTTTTTAATTGTTTTTTAATTTTTTATAAAAGAAAAAAATTGTTTTCACTTTTTTTAAATTGTTTTGTTTTAAATTTAGGGTTTCAAGGGTCATGTTTTAATTTTTTTTTCAAAAACAAAATAGATTTTACTCTTTTTTGATTCATTTTTTGACTAAACAAATGTCATTTGCATTTATTTTTCAACAATTTATTTTTCCTTATTTGCAAATGAAAATTGTTTTTTTTCCTAAAAAAAAAAATTTGTTTCATGTTTTTTTTTCCAATTTAGTTATTTTTTTAATGTAAATTATTAAAAAAAATAAAATTAATTCATATATGAATCATCAAATAATGACACTTTTAGATTTAGAAGTCAATTTTCAGTGTTTTATTTCCGATGGTGTCAGTGGTCAATGCCATAGTTTCAATTACGTCATAGTTTTGACTTAAAAAAAGAAGTGGTGTTATTGGTAGTGTCACTTTTCGATTCAAGGGTCAATTTCAGGGTTCTATATGCAATGTGAAGGTCGTGATTTTAAACAAGTCACAATTTTAATGACATCCAAAGAAAGGGTACTACTGATAGCACCACTTTTTGAAACATGGCACTAAATGGGACCTTTAAAAAATGAGAACTCTGAAAAGTTTTTGTTAAGTTGGTAACTTTGTCTGAATCCTATTAGATGTTCCAATACCCAAGTAGAGGAGTACATCCCTGGAAACCCATCAAGGTGTATGCATGAATGAATGGTATGATTTGGTTTTTACTTCATGGGCATGGTGTTTTTGACATGCAAGGACACATATAATCTATTTCCATAAGTGTCTTTGCAAAGGGATCACTTCATGCATTGAGTTACCCTTTCCTAAGGATTATTTCTTTCCACTCCTATATTTCCTTTTGATATTTATTAATTTTGTTTTTAATCCCATTTTTTAGGTTTATGAATTCATTGCATTGGGGGCTAGGATAATTCTGTGAAGACATTTCTTTAGATACACATTCATTGCATTACCAATTCGAGTGATGGCCTCACATCAATGGGTAAGTAGAGGTCAAGCTTACTTGGGTTCTTATTTATCATTCATATCCCTTTACTTTTTCTTTTGCATTTTGAATTTATAAGATGTTATTTCAATTCTTTTACAACTGCAAAAACCTCGGGCATCCAAGCCCATTCTTCTCATAGGAGAATGAAGTACGAACATTTTTGGGATACATGTAACAACCAATGAGAAAAGATAAGTAAACAATAGGAAAATATATGGAAAGAGTTATGTATAGAAGGGAATGGGTATGTTACCATTATCGAAGCATCCCTATAGTACTCCTTTTCCCAAAGAATGACAACACTTGACTAGAATATATTTGATGGCCACCAAGGTGAAACGAGGAAAATAGAATAACTTCCAAGAATAGTGATTCATTAACCGACTCCAACCAATGATCCTTACTTAGATTTATATTAAACTAATTGTAAACACTTTGTGTGAAACAATGGATAATGTACTTCATGTTTTTTATAACACCATCACTGGATGATTATGCTGATCAAGTGAATGAGTTGAGAAAATCGTGAATAATAGGCATTTCCGGGTCTGTTATCTATGGAGAATTTTGTTCAACATCTCTAGGACCATTGTCTACAATATGGATCATGAAGAATGATATCCTATAATTATTCTTAGGTGAGAGGGGGTAATTTGGATCCAATATAGGGACATCTACCAACCATAGAGTGCATGGGACCTTCAACATCTATAGTACTCCAATATCTACACTCCCGCATCACTAAAAATACTTTCTTCT
Source organism: Picea glauca (assembly GCA_000966675.3). Classification (NCBI taxonomy): domain Eukaryota; kingdom Viridiplantae; phylum Streptophyta; class Pinopsida; order Pinales; family Pinaceae; genus Picea; species Picea glauca. Next base: position 1,726,568 of record JZKD02S2233884.1, read on the forward strand.
ACATTTTAACATAAGAATATCAGTAAAAAAGAGAAGGGGGATACCATCCACCTTGATATATGAAAGGCATAAAATAGATGCATGATAAGTCTTTTCATTTTCATCATATATCATCGTTTAATAAGCTATCATGAATGCATACTTTCAATCAATAACTAACATAAATCAAAATAAATCATAATCAAGATGAAAGAAAACAATATGACATGACACTATGCTATTCTAAACTAATAATGAAGTCAAATTCCTTCTATGGAATAAGGTTTGATAAATATCCTACTAGCAAGTGAAGGAAACCTTTCCAAACTAAGGTTAACTAAATAGAAGTAATCATTTTTGGATTTTTCAAGGATCTTATAAGGGACTTCCAAAGCACCATCAAACACCTTTCATAGTGAATTTCCTTCTCCATTTCTACCCCACATAGATACTAAACTTCCCTCTTCAAAGTCTCATGTCCTTTCTTTAAGATCAAACATTCTAGTATCATATTAAATTTTCATTTCTTGATCTAACATGGGGTGAGTAGACTTAAAAAGGAAAAAATGTTTCGATCATATTTACAAAAATGTAAGTTTTCTTCATTACTTTGATTCAAAACCATAAAATACCTTGAATCCTTATGATCATACTTCATAAGTTATTTTCCATAATTCCTTCCTTTTGGAAAAATTGTATCATCAATATCATCAAATACAACAAGAAAAATGAGAAGGTATTGTAAATAGTTATGCTTTACTAAGGTTGATAAGGTAACAATAAATTCTTCAACATATTCTTAAATTGGCACTCTTATGTTTGTATAAACACAAACTTTATCATCTTTCTCACAAATATTCATTAATTCATTCATGGGATCTTGGGAATATTTGACTTGATATTTCATAGAAGATTTCCTATAAAGGGTAAATAAGGTTCCATCAGAAGTTTGGATCATAGTATAGGATAAATCCATCTGATGGCTTCCTCCTAAAGTTGTGGCCCAATTTCTAGATAATAACATTCCCGAGTATTAGGTACGTTTATAACTACAACATCCATCAAGAGAGATATGTCTAGACAAGAAGCAAGTCTAACCTTCAAATCCTTAATAAGTCCACAAAGTTTGATGGATTTTAAAACAATTCCACAAAAATTTATACAAGGTATTGTGATTTTCAAACCCAATAAATCCATGACCTTTAAAAACATCACATAGGAAGAAGCCTCATAATTAAGCATAGAATTATGAAGAAAGAAGTTATTTATTATGAAAGAGATCCAAAAAGGTGCATGTCCTCCATTTAAATGATCATAATGCATAGCTTGTAATACTAAAGGAGGATCCGCATATTCATATTGTATACTTAGAAATTTATTGACCTTATCCCTTAGGTAATGCATCTTCATTATTTCAATAAGAGGGACATGTATGCTAATCTTTTCCAAGACACTAGTCATATCAATATTTAAATATATATTACCATTGTTTTATCTTCATTATTTCAATAAGAGGGACATGTATGCTAATCTTTTCCAAGACACTAGTCATATCAATATTTAAATATATATTACCATTGTTTTGTAAAGTTAGTGGAGAATCAACATTAAATATATATTATTATTGTTTTGCAAAGTTAGTGGAGAATCAACATTAGTATCCAATGGAAAAGGGTATATTGTGCATTTCTAAGGAGGTTGGGGGTGATTAGGTTAAGATTCCTCAACTTCTTTGTTTCTTCTAGTATATTTCAAATACTCCTTCCTTAGCTTTTCCTTATATTCCTCATCCATTTGATTCAAAATTTCTAATATAGCTATCTTCAAATCCTCTTTTTTTATGAGATCCAATCCTTTAATAAATTTTACGCATTCAAGATTATTAGGATCCTCATTATTATCATTATCATTATCATGAAGTCTATGACATTCATATTCCCAATGTGAATAACTACAAGATAAGCACCAAGGGATAGATTCTTGATTAATGATATGAGTAGGAAAAAGGGTATTAGGAACCTTTTGATGAATAGGGATCCTAGGCTTCTATCCCTGGTTTCTTCATTGTTGTCGATTATTGGCATATTGAGGTCTACGAGGAAAACATTTTTGTTGAACGCACTCCCTTTCTACATTAGTCACTTTATTCAGAGTATTTGAGTTTGACAAATATCATCTCTAACTTGGTCAAAATTTTGTCACAGGGTCTTGGGTAGGCTCAATATTTTTCATAGTTCTAGGCTTTGGTTTATATTTTTACATTAGGAGCATGAAAAGGTTATACCTTTGAAGCCAAAAGGTTTTCCTCAATATTATTATCCCATTCTTGTGCTTATACAAGAGTTTTTAGGAACTTCTCCCTAAGCATGAATCCAAATTCCCCCTTAAAGGCATTTGTATATTGTAGAATAATAACACCCTCTTTTGGACTAATGTCATTGGGGATTTTCTTTAGTAAATTGTCAAATATTGTATCAAACTTATTTATTGACTCATTTTCCTTCCTTTTTATTCATTAAATTCTGCCATCTACAACCTACCATATCTTTTGGTTCACCACCCACTAAAAAATATCATGAAAATATTGTTGAGACTTAATACTCTTATTAGAAAGGATATTGTACCATTTCTTCCATTTTTCACTAGAGAGGAAAACAAAATATTTGTGGCTACATCCGCATGATCATGATTAAATGGATAAGTTTAATTGAATAGAAAACATCCAAATTACCTTTAGCGATCATGACATTGTTACTAGGAAATATAGGTAGCCATTTATCAAACTTTTCAGGCATATCATGAGGGCATCCACAGATTTTGGACCGATGATACTCTATTCGTTGTGTTAAGATTTAGTATATATATATATATATATCGAAACTCAATTATGCAAGGATTTTTCATCATGACTAATGAGGAAGAGGAGAAAGTTTAATTATTGTTGAATTCTACATTAAGAACCAACACGATGTAAAAATAGTTTAGCGCAAACCTCAACGAAGAGAACTATAAACTAGCACAGCCGACTCGCGGCTGGAGAACGCCGAAAGGGGAGCCGTGACTGAGTCGTGACTCCAATACAGAGCGCACATAAAACGTTCGTGAAGGTCGTGGTATTAAACGAAAACGTTCGTGCAGTTCATGGTATTAAACGACTTTTCAGATATAAAAAATGAATGATTGCCATTAAAATAAAACGTGTGCAGAGTGTTTCTTAATGATATAAATGTGGCTTGCATATATTTTAATCCTTCTTAATTATTTGAACGTGGCAATTATGTATTTTTACAGTAAATTTATAATGTGATTAGGTAAATGTAAAAAAGTAAACATGTTAACAGATGTCTTTATAAATGCAAGGAAGTTATGAACAATAAATCTGACGCATTGATTTTGGAGGACGACTAAGAATATGCCAGCATCTTCAATGCTTAGCCATCGGATTAGAATTTAAGATTAAAAGATCATTAATTGTGCCCATTTTCAATAGGTATACGCCTTTCGGCATAACAAGGCGCCAAGAGAAGGCCCACAAGAAGCGTGGTAAACTCCTCTCTGGTTCTTGTTCTTTAAAAAAAAAATTACATGTATTGTTAACAATTGGGTTAGGATAAATCTAAGGAACAACATCTCAATCGAGTTCTAGTCGTACACATTTAAACCCGACAAATGCAATCATCAACATTATCACTACAGAAATCGAATCGAAAATCACTCTAATAAATCGCAAAAAAATCTATCTTCTTTGTCCAAACAATTGCAAGCATAGGGTGACGTGTCTGGAGGTTTCAATCATTCCAGTAAATTTGTTTAACAGATAAATTATATCTCATGTGAACGAAGTTTATTGAAGGCGATCTTGTCAGTTAGTGTGTGGACAAGAGTTTGCGGGAATTCTACAAGGTAGATAATTAAACTACATTTCACATCACATGATAAAAATATGGTCTCACTAACCCCAAAAGCTAAGGTCATACTAAAAGGATTTGCACTCTTCGAGGCTCGGTGATCTCGTGGATCATATCCCATGCTTTCACCCAATAGGTAAAGTGAAGAAACACCGCTTAGGTCTTACGATGTCTATATAGGTTAGGAACAACACACAAGGATATCCTAACATGTAAGGGAAGTCGTAAAACAACTAAGAATAATATGGCTTACACATAAATATGATATGCGACTTTCTCTATGGTTAAGAGAGATCAACAGAAAGGGATAGACACGATACTGCAAGTTCAATATTAGAGGCGACGGACACTTCACATATCAATCTGGATTATCTGGAAATAATCATAAGTAACAAGTAGTACTTGATTGCAATCTCGTACTCAGAAGCTTCACTACAATCTGAACTTGAGTTTAATATTGCGCGTTGCATACTGAAGGATCTAAAGTGTCGGATGAGGTGACTTTCTTGGATAAAAATACTGTAAAACTCTAGTGAATCATGCCTCCAAGCAGCGCATAAGGGTCTTTCTTGTTAACTTATTCAAATCATTGAATGCATACTACTGGTAAAGGAACTCGAACACATAATCCTATTTTATATTTAAAAGTGTAAGGTCTCTTCCAACAGAGCCTTATAAAACATAAGTTAAAATAGACAAATTCTATCCTAACTTTTAACCATTCATAATTCAGCATAATTAAAAATTATGAGCAACATCATAATAAACGACAGCATATTTATCAGCATGATAATAAACGACATATTCATCATATTCAACAACATGATAATAAACCACAAATTCAACATATTAATGAAAATACATACCTCTAACTGATGCTAACGTTGTTCTCCAACTCTGCCTGATGCTCTACCCAAAACCGACTAACCTCCCAGCCAGCTAGGAACAGAGCCTCTCCGGCTCCCTAGATCCACTATTCCGTAATGATTATTGGCCCCCAAGCCCAAAACTCCCAGCAATAGGTTCCCCCTGTCTCATTCCACCCAACTCCAACAAGTTCCTCAAGCAAAAACCAGAACCATCCTCCAATAAGCTACTCCAGCCCCAAACCAACATTACAGTCCTCTCCTCTCTCAAAATGATGCTCTCTCCCCGAAAATCCAAAAGTCCTCTCTTGAATGTTTTTTCCTCCTCTTATCCTCCTTCCCCCTTCTCTCATTCACGACCTTCTCCCTTTCATTAAGACTCACCCACCATATCCCTCCATTCAATGCCAACCACCTTATCCCCTTCTCTTTAATGGTTCCATCATTCGATACAAAATAATAATTAATAATTTATTAAAGTAGATTTTATTAAAGAGATATTTAATCATTAAATTAATTAATTAGTTAATTAAACCAATTCACATTCAACAAATATTTAACTAGGACAATTAATTAATTAATTATTTAAACTAATATACATTTAAAAATTATTTAAACCGTGACAATTGATTAAATACTTAGGGTTATTACATACACCCACCCTTCAGAAAACTTTGTCCTGAAGTTAAAGTATTTTATGATACAAGGGAAAAGACACATGGGTCACACATTCATATCAAATAACCGACATTATTAGTAAGTAAGACAATAAAACTCATACATACTAGTGTACATGTACAAGAAATGCATGTGTAGCTAGTACATACAAGTCTAGTGCATGTACTAATAACAATAACTATCACCCTTATAGTAATTTATGTATGCATCCAATCCAATCAACAAGACTATTCATTTTATAAAAGATAATAAACCAATGAAATGTTTGTGAATTCCCTTAATTACAATAATCTAACTCAACAATTTTATTTAGACAATTGTAGTTTAGTTAAGTAATGATGAATATACATATATACACATTTTCTTTTCAGAAGGAAAAACAATAAATTCCACCATAAGACGAATCTCCATACACTCTCAACTATTTCTATTCATCCTTCATCCCTAACTTACTTCCATCTTCCATTCCAATCCTTCCTCTGCTGGACTATCTTGGAGCATCAACTATATTGACCTAACACCAAATAGAACCCGTAAGCAAAAGTGTCACTATCTTGACCAAGCTTCTCGAGTAGGCAACTCATAGTCATCATCACACATCTAGGTGACTGTGAGCTAACACCGTCCTCCCATGACTCTAGGTTTCAGATGATACACGGTGGGAAATGCCTCCACCCCTCCTAACAGGACTAGGGTCCACACCCTACAATGGAATATACAGTGGCACCGTGTTGTTGGGAGTTTTTTCATCGTTTATTCAGTTTTGGGCAGTCTCACCACATGAAATCCTGCACTGGTCCACATATCATAGCAATGCATTCAAACCAATATAATTTTACATACAAAGATTCATACCATATTGTTTCTCGGTCGGAGGTCATGACATCCACTTTCATTACCATTATCTCTTGGCTATTTCATAGCCCATTGACCTGCAGATTAGTCTGTAACACAAACTCATACATATCTATGCATTATCATCATGTAATTGCATACAACCATAATTTCAATTCGGTATCCACGTACTAACAACTTTAACATCAAATTTTTCAAGTTAGAAATAGATCTCATAATATCCCATAATTCAATTAACGTTACCCATTTATATAATTATCATTTACATAATAGATTGCATCATATCCAACACCATTCAATAGCATTTAAACCTTCATAGGATTCTCATTCACATAGTATATCGCATCATATCCATCATCATCCAAATAACATTTAAACATTCATAAAATTTACATTCACATAATAGATCGCATCATATCCATTATCATTCAAATATCATTTAAACATTCATACATGTTTCTATGTCTTAAAGTTCAAGTGTATCATTAATAGTTTCATGGTGAAAAAAAAATAAAGGTAATGAGGCCTTAGGTAATCCTAGTTGTCTAAGTCAAAAGGTGGTGTTATATACACCCAAAATTCAAGAAACATATTCTCAAGGTGGTAAAAAAAGTGAGGGATAATCTTGTTGTAATGTCTCGACATCCTCCCAAGTAGCAGATCATAGACTATACTTGTCCCACTGGACCTTAACTTGGTCTACCAAAGGGTTCCTGAGCTATCAGAATGTATGGTCCAATATGCGTAACGGTTCTACCATGAGGGTTCCCGCGTCCGATACATGCAATTCCTTCCAATTTAGTTTATGTGATTCATCAACAACATAATGACGTAGAACAGACACATGAAAAACATTATGATTTTTATGCAAGTGGGGTGGCAGTACGAGATGATAGGCAACGGGTCCAATTTTCTCTTGGATTCTGAATGGTCCTATAAATCGAGGTGACAACTTTGTCCCCTTTCTAAACTGTATGGTACTCTTATTAGGCCTGATACAAATGAAAACATGATCTCTCACTTTATAACTTCGGTCAATCCTGTGTGCATCCGCATAACTTTTCTGTCTATCCTATGCTTCCTTTAGTCTCTGTCTAATATGAATCACTTGTTCCTCCATCTCTTCAATCAATTCTAGCCCAACTGTTACTAGGTCTTCTAACCTCTCCCAACTCAACGACGTTCTGCATGGCCTTCCAAACAGAGCTTCGTAGGGTGGCATTCTGATGGAGCTATGAAAACTGTTATTGTAGGCGAACTCTACCAAAGGTAGGTACTTCTCCCAATGGGTTTGATTATCCATGACATACATCCTAAGAATGTATTCCATGACTTGATTTACTCTCTCACTTTCCCCATCTGTTTCAGGATGATAAGTTGTTCTTAAGTTCAACTGAATCCCCAACGTTGACTACAAACTTTTTCAAAACCTAGAAGTGAATCTGGAGTCCCTATCTGAAATGAACTTCTTAGGTAACCCATGAAAATGGATGACCTCACTTACAAACATGCATGCCACATCAGTGACATCATAAGTGTCTCTAACCGGAATAAAATGAGCACTCCTGGTAAACTTATCAACTATCACAAGAATGGCATTGTGTCTATTGGATGTGAGCGGCAACCCCACAACAAAATCCATAGAAATGACTTCCCACTTGGTCATAGGAACATCATGTGGTTGTAGGATACCTGTCAGGTGATGGTGGTCGTCTTTCACTTGTTGGCACTCTAGGCACTTGGCAACAAAATGGACTACATCGTGCTTCATTCCTACCTAGAAGAAGAGCTTCCTTATGTCTGCGTACATTTTCTTCACACCTGGATGCGCACAATAAAGTTCTCTATGGGCTTCCTTCAGTATGATGCTTCGAATATCCCCACTTTCGGGGATGTACATCCTTCCTTGATATATTAATAGTCTGTCTACTTCTAGACTATATCCTTCATACTTTGGATCTAATTGCCTCCCATTCTAGAGGTTTGAGGTAACCTTTAAATACCAACTGTCCCCAAGGAGTTTCGTCAACACACGTTCCCTCAGATTGACTTTTAAGGGTAACAAGGAGAGGACACGTGGTCTCGTACTCAAGGCATCTGCGACCACATTCTCTTTTCCCTTGATATATGAAATACCAAAATCATACTCACTCATGAACTCACTCCATCGCCTTTACCTGGCATTCAGATCCCTTTGAGTGAAGAGATGTTTTAAACTTTGATGGTCCATTTTGAGCTCAAAGTTTTTCCCTACTAGATAGTGCCTCCAAAGTTGCAGAGCTAGAATTACAGCTGCCAACTCTAAGTCATGAGTAGCGTAAATCTCCTCGTGTTTCTTCAACTTCCTTGATGCATAATCTATCACTCCTCCATCATGCATTAGCATGGCCCCCAACCCTTTCTTCGAGGCATCCATGCAGACTGTGAAGTCATTTTCCATATCCAACACCCATAGAATTGGTGCACTAGTTAGTAACCTTTTAAGCTCGATGAATGCATTATCACATTCTTCTGTCCATTCATACCTGACCCCCTTGTGCTGCAAAGTGGTGATGGGTTTCACTATTTTAGAGAACCCTTAAACAAGTCTCCGATAATAACTTACTATCCCCATGAAGCTTCTTACCTCATGATAATTTTTTGGCAGTTGCCACTCCATAATGGCCTTTACCTTTTTTGGGTCCACAGAGATTCCTTCACCGGAAATGATATGACCTAAATAGTGAATTTCTCCCTAGAAGAAGGAACACTTCGACAACTTCCCGTATAATTTGTTCTCTCTAAGGTAGGACAACACCACTCACAAGTGTTCCTTATTCTCTCTTTCGTTCTTGGAATAGATGAGGATATCATCTAAAAATACTTGTACAAAGCAGTATAAGTACTTCCGGAATACACCATTCATGAGGCTCATGAATATTGCTGGCGCATTGGTCAATCCGAAAGGTACTACAACGAACTCATAATGCCCAAACCGAGTTCAAAAGGTAGTTTTAGGAATATCGTCTTCCTTAATCCTTAACTGGTGATACCCTGATCGCAAATCAATTTTTGAGAATACTGCTACTCCTTTCATATGATCAAAGAGATCATCTATCCATGGCATTGGGTACCTATTTTTCACTGTAGCATGGTTCAAGTCCCTGTAATCTATACACGGTCATAAGGAACCATCCTTCTTATTCACAAAAATTACTAGTGCACCCCAAGGTGAGACACTGGGCCTTATTAGCCCTAAGTCGAGTAGCTCTTTCAACTGCATATGCAACTCACAACGTTCTGGCGCTGTCATCCTATACGGAGTCTTGGAAATTGGTTCTGCACTAGGTTTTAGCTCAATAGTAAAATCAAGATCACTCTCAGGAGGTAACCCTGGTAACTCGTTCGAAAAAACATCTTTAAACTCTCACGATACTGGGTACTGATCCAAGGAGGGTCCTTTCCTTTCACTCACTGCCTCCACTACATAAATTCGACACCCTTGCCTCATGCACTGCTTAACCTTCATAGTTGAGATAAAGCGTAGATACACCTTTCTCCGTACACCCTGGATCTCTACTAGCCTTCCTTCGTTGTCAACAAAAAGCACCATTTTTGTGAAACAATCTACCATAGCTAGATGGGCTTCTAACCAATCCATTCCAATGATTAGGTCATACGCCCTGAGAGCAGTGACATATACCTTCAACCCGGTAGTACACACTCCCAGGTCTACTAGACAATTATCAACGCTAGGTCCTACTTCTTGTTTTTCCCCCAAAGCCATCTCGACTTGTTTACAGTCATCGTACTCATAGGTTGCACACCCACTATTTTCTAATGCAGATGGTGAAATGAAACTATCTGTAGCACCAAAATCAAATAAAATTTTAAAATTGATATGATTTAGCATACCTGACGATTCCACCACCATGGATTGATGTTCTTCTTGGCGATTATTAATTGTTTCATAAATCTGGTGGCTGCCACTTTCCCTCCTCATCGGGGCCTTTCCTTCTCTATGCACAAATCCTTATTGCAACTCTGTCCAGTCACGCTGGTAATGGGGTCCTCCACATCCCCAACATGTAACATGATATTGAACTTGCATACTGCTCTGTGACGGTCTCTGAAATGAGTCCCTTCCCTAGAACCCCTGCCTCTACAAGCTGCTCTCGGAGATGGTCGTGAACCTGTCTGCGTCGTTGGTGATGAACAGGATGCTGCACTCGTTGCCATTGAAATACCTATAGCGACTTTCCTTGGTGTGACTCTATTACCATATGGAGGTGGCCTAGAGATCCTTCCCCTGAAGAATGTCCTAGGGGCCTTCTCCATGAAACCAGGACGATGAAGAAAGGTCGACCTCATACCTCCATTTAAGTTCATGTGTTCCTTAGCATAACTTGCATTTTCAACTACTTCCGCTACTGAAGACGGTTTCCACATCCGTACCATGGCACTTATCTTAAGGTTTAACCCATTGAAAAAGTGTTATGCCTGTCGTTGATCATTATCCATGTATGAAACATATTTTACCAATTCCATGAACCTGATCTTGTACTCTTCCACAGTCTTGTTTCCCTGTACTAGAGCATGAAATGCTCCCACCTATTGTTCCTCATAGTAAGTTGGTATATATTTCCTTTGAAAACTCTCCTCAAAAAGTTCTCAAGAGACGGTGTCTGGGGTAAAGTGCAACTGCCTCTCCAGGTTTCCCCACCAGTTCAAGGCACTGTCCCTTAGCTGAAAGATTGTTATTTTCTCCTTTGATGTGGATGCATAGTCCCTTAAGGAGAAAAATCATGTCATCCCTTCCAACCTGTTGGGTATGTGTTATATTCTTTGCATGTGTGTGTGTGTGGGTGCGTCAGATACGATGACTGCGTCTGGCGGTTTTTGCTATTTTTAGCGGATTTTGCTATTTTTAGCTGATTTGTAAATTAATCCCGGATTAAGGGATTAGGGTTTTGGTATCTACGGAATACCTAAAAAC
>JZKD02S2233884.1:1744915-1760502 GCA_000966675.3 Picea glauca
TATATATATATAGTTTTATATACTGTAAATACCTATTTATTTTTTTTGGATTCAGGTCACATTTATACTATTTTCTATATATATATTTTTTATAATGATCTGTGGACTCGAGGGCTTCCATTGTGGTCACTTTCTCTCGATATACTTGACAATTTGATTTGGTCATATGGCTTTTAATTATTATTTATTTATTTTCTATCTTTCTTTTTACCTTATATATATATATATATATTCAATGTGTTAAAAGCAAGTGTTAAAATTGATTTAACACTTTCAAATTGTATAATATTATACCATTTCATTTTCAATGGGCATACTATTTATATGTATATAGATCATTATATATAAATAAAAATAATTGTGTGCTTGGCTTGCAGGTTAGGTGGAGGTGGAGGTGGAGCTTGGAGCTTGGCCCTCGGGCCCAAATTTATATTTACATTCCTATATATTTTCATATACAGAGTATTTATATATTTTCTATTTACATAACTCCTTTCAAGGATTTCGCTTGTACAGGTGAAGGATTTTACTTGTACAGGTCAACACGTTTTAAAGTTTTAGAGGGTTTTAGGGATGTTTTCAGGGTTGTTTGATTGACACAAAACATAACTTTCAGTCAAGATTCAAGAGGATGGATGGGTAGGTAGGCCCTTGGCTCCATATTTTAAACCAGGGCTCTGATACCATGTGTAAGATCTCTTCCAACAGAGCCTTATAAAACATAAGTTAAAATAGAGAAATGTTATCCAAACTTTTAACCATTCATTATTCAACAAAATTAAAATTTATGAGAAACATCATAATAAACGACATATTCAACATATTCAGCATCATGATAATAAATGACATATTCAACATATTCAACAAAATGATAATAAACCACAAATTTAGCATATTAATGAAAATGCATACCTCTAACTGGTGTTACTATTGTTCTCCAACTCTGCCTGATGCTCTGCTCAAAACCAACTAACCTCTCAGCCAGCTAGGAACATAGCCTCTCTGGATCCCTAGCTCCAGGATTCTATAAGGATTCTTGACCCCCGAGCCCAAAACTCCCAGCAATAGGTGTCCCTTTTCTCAGTGCACCCAACTCCAGCAAGTTCCTCAAGCAAAAAACAGAACCGTCCTACAACAAGCTACTCCAACCCCAAACCAACAATACAGTCCTTTCCTCTCTCAAAATGATGCTATCTCCCCCAAAATCCAAAAGTCCTCTCCCGAATGTTTTTTCCTCCTCTTATCCTCCTTCCCCCTTCTCTCATTCACCACCTTCTCCCTTTCGTTAAGACTCACCCACCTTATCCCTCCATTGAATGCCAACCACCTTATCCCCTTCTCTTTAATGGTTCCATCATTTGATACAAAATAATAATTAATAATTTATTAAACTAGATTTTATTAAAGAAATATTTAATCATTAAATTAATTAATTAGTTAATTAAACCAATTCACATTCAACAAATATTTAACCAGGACAATTAATTAATTAATTATTTAAACTAATATACATTAAACAATTATTTAAACCATGACAATTGATTAAATACTTAGGGTTATTAAAAAAAGTAACCCAACAACAAAACATAATGAATTACTCAGAATTTCCTCTTCGTGAGCTAATCAATTTCTTAGATAAGTTGTTATAAATGTCAATTACATCCATATTTCAATATCTTGTCAATTTGCAGGAGAATAACATTTATCCATATATAAAATTCATACCAGAACCAGGATTAAACTCTTGATTCTTGCATATAAGAAATCTATATAATTTAGAAGGAATGTTCGGTTCTTCCATTTGGTCCATGCCTACGATTAAATATGATAATAATTTAAAAATTAATGTCTTATTCTGAACAGTCGGTTCAAATTACATCCAATATATCATCTCTACAAGTCACAATATATCAACTAACTAAAAAATAAGTACTGTAACAAGGATAGTAATAAAGTGAAATAACTATCATAACGAGGATAGGAATAAAGTGAAAGGTTGATGATATTCAATTTGGTATCTTGCGCAACATCCACTCATTTGCTTGCCAATCTTAAGACTTCACTAGTACCTCCCCACCAATGTTAGTGGTACTTTTCTTCCTCCTTAGACCTAGAGCCACAAATGTTGGTAATTGATGCAGTCTTGTTAATCATCTGACATGATTCAATCCATCAATCCATTTGCATTTTTATTTTTTATGTCTGTTAGTATTCAGATATAGATTGTCTGAATAAATAATGCATGCAAAATGCATGAGTAGTTTTCTAAAATCAATTGTTGTAAGTGTTCAGTCAGGAGTAACTAACTGTTTGTTCTATGAGGCTATGTATTGTTATAAAGATCAAGGTTGATCACAGTGAACGCAACCTTTTTTGTGAAATTACAATTCTTTCTTCTTTCTATGATATTGTTATTTAATCATTTAGTATTTAGTATATTTTTATGCTATTTCATTGAATGATTATCTATTCCATAGATAGGCATGCATAGATCCTTCATTTGGTATCAGAGATGGTTGTTGTTTTAGGGTAATCATGTCAAACTCTAATTCGTTGCCCATTCCATAATTTAATGGAAGTGATTATGATTATTGGTGCATCAATATGATGACCTTTTTTATAGGGAAAGATCTATGGGATATTGTAGAAACGGGTTATGTAGAGCCAAAATATTGGACCACTCTTAATGCAAATGATAGAGTAGCTAAGAAGGAATCTAGAAGGAAGAATGCTCAAGATTTATTTCATATTCAAACTGCTCTTGATAAAATCTTGTTTCCAAGAATTGCAGGTGAAAAGACAACAACATATGCCTGGAAGAATCTACATGAAGCTTACCAATGTAGTGATCAAGTCAAAGTTCTCAAGCTATAGACATTGAAAAGAGAATTTGAGAATTTGAAGATGCAAGAAGCTGAAAATGTAAGTGATTATTGTGTGAGAGTAAAAGATGTAGTCAATAAGATGGCTACTCTTGGAGAAATTGTGGACAAAGAGGTTTTGATTAAAAAGGTGTTGAGGTCCCTAACACCAAGGTGGAACCATGTTGCAATAATCATTGAAGAAAGAAAGGATTTGTCTACTCTTCAGTTTGATCACCTAGTTGGATCTCTTATGTCTCATGAAGAAAGATTGATAGATTCATTTGGAGAAAGTGGCGAGAAATATTTTTCTTCAAAATTGCAAATTAAAAAGAATGAAGATGCCAACACAAGAAGGAAAAGAAACCAAAGCCAAGGTAGATGTCAAAATCAGAATTATCCAAGGGGAAGAGGTGGTTCAAGAGGAAGAGGCAGAGGCAGATTTGATAAAAGAAATATCCAGTGCTATTATTGTAAAAGATATGGTCACTTTGAAAGGGATTGTAGATTAAAAGAAGGAAACAATAACAAAGGTGTTAATTATGCTCAAGAAGGTGATGAAGCCTCTTCAAATAATTTATTTTTATCTTATGACAAAGATGAAAATGGCACTAAAGATATTTGGTATTTAGATTTAGGGTGTTCTAACCACATGTCAGGAAATAAGAAGCTATTCTCTACAATGGATGAGATTTTCAAATCCAAGATCAAGCTCAGTGATGAAAAAGCATTGGAGGTTGTTGCAAAAGGAGCCATGGAATTCCATACTAAAGAAGGTATGAAAAGTGTTAAAGACATTTATTACACTCCACAATTAAAGCATAATTTATTGAGTGTTGGCCAATTGTGTGAGAAAAATTATAAGGTGGTGTTTGAAAATCAACAATGTACAATTTATGATAAGAATAGAGGCAATAGGGTGGTTACAATTGTGCCTATGTCAAAGAATAGGATGTTCCCATTGATGTTTGGAGAACATAACAACCATCTTTCCAATATGGCATATGAAGAAAAAATTTGGTTGTGGCATCTCAGGTATGGACATTTGAATTTTCATAGTCTCAAGCTTCTAACGTCAAAAGAACTAGTTTATGGTTTGCCTAAGGTTCAAGAACAGAAGGATATTTGTGAAGGATGTGCTAAAGGAAAGAATGCAAGAGAAAAATTTTCAAAAGGAAATGCATGGAGGGCCCAATATCCACTTCAGTTAGTTCACTTAGACATTTGTGGTCCTATGCAGACAAAGAGTTTGGGTAAGTCATCATATTTTATTACTTTTATTGATGATTACTCACGAAAGTGTTTGGTTTATTTTTTGAAGACTAAGGATGAATCCTTTGATTCAATCAAGAGGTTTAAAGCCCCTGTGGAAAATGAAAGAGGTTGCAAAATCAAGTGCTTAAGGATTGATCGTGGAGGAGAATTTTGTTCCAAATATTTTTAGAATTATTGTGATATGAATGGAATCAAAATAAAACTCACCAATGCTTACACACCTCAACAAAATGGAGTAGTAGAGAGGGAAAATCGTACAGTGGTGGAAATGGAAAGAAGTATGTTACAAACCAAGGGATTAAGCAATTCATTTTGGGGTGATGCAGTTGCTACATTTGTATATATTCTCAATATATGCACCACAAGTTCACTTGATATGATGACTCCATATGAAGCATGGATGAAAAAAATCCTAATGTTAATCATTTTAGAGTCTTTGGTTGTGTATCCTATGTCCATGTAGTTGATCAAAAGAGACAAAAGTTAGATCCAAAAAGTGAGTTATGCATTTTTGTTGGATATAGTGAACAAAGTAAGTCTTAAAGGTTGTATAATCCTCTTACAGGTTGTATAATCCCCTCACTAATAGCATTTTTGTGTCAAGAGATGTAATTTTTTATGAAGGGGGAGTTTATGGTCATAAAAAATACCATGATGATATGTCTAAATCTGTTTTGGATAAGGATATTATTGATGATATTGATAATGAGCAGCCCACTAATATTTCAGTTCCAAGTACTACAAATCCACCAAGTAGCCCCTCATCTAATTCTTCAATTCCAAGTGCAAGCCCAACATCAAATGCAAATTTTGCAAGCAAGGTAAGAAGATTAAGTGACATTTATCAAAGGAGTGAAAGTCCATCACATGAAGAAAATCCAATAGGTGAGACAGTAAATTTTGCTTTACTTTACAAGGATGATTTTGAACCATCATGTTTTAAAGATGCATGTACTAATGAGGTTTGGTTGCAAGAAATGCAAGAAGAGATAGATTTTATTCACAGGAATGATAGTTGGGAGATTACAAAACTTCCACATGACAAAAACAAGATTGGTACTAAATGGGTCTACAAGACTAAGTGCAATAGTGATGGGAGTGTTGAAAGACACAAGGAAAGAATAGTTGCTAAAGGCTTCACACGGAGGTATGGAATTTATTATGAAGAAAAAATTGCACCAGTAGCAAGACAAGAGACTGTTAGAATGATGATTTCATTAGCAGCTCGGAAGAAATGGATCATTCATCACATGGATGTGAAAAGTTCCTTTTTGAATGGGTACTTAGAAGTAGAAGTGTTTGTGGAACAACCACAAGGTTTTTAAGTGCAAGGAAAAGAACATCAAGTATACAAGTTGAAGAAGGTATATGGCCTCAAGCAAGCACCAAGAACATGTTATGCTAGAATTGATGGATATTTTCAGGAGAATGGCTTCAATAGAAGTAAAAGTGAACCTACACTTTACTACAAACAAGAAGGTAATGATATTCTTATTGTAATTCTATATGTTGATGACTTATTATATATGGGTAGTAGTTCTAATATGAAGGATGAATTCAAAATTGCTATGATGATTGAATTTGAGATGAATGATTTGGGTCTCATGCAATATTTTTTGGGTATGGAGGTTTATCAAAATGAGGATGAAATTTTCATTTGTAAAACAAAGTATGCAAAAGATATGTTGAAGAAATTTGATATGGTAGATAGTAAGCCAACCTCCACTCCAACTACTCATGGAATTGTGTTCTGTAGAGATGATGGTGTTGAAATAGTTGATGAGGCAACATACAGAAGTATTGTTGGAAGTTTGATGTTTCTAACCCACACAAGACATGATATTGATTATTCAGTTTCTCTTGTTTCAAGATACATGACAAAGCCATTTGAAATACATATGAAGGCATCCAAGAGGATTTTGAGGTATGTGAGAGGAACTCTAAATTTTGTTATTCATTACTACACTTCTAAAAGTTTTGATCTCGTTGGATTTAGTGATTTTGATTGGGGAGGTAGTTTGGATGACTGGAAGTCTACATCTGGTAATTGTTTCTATTTTGGTCCGGGGTTGATTACTTGGAGCTCAAAGAAGCAAAGTATAGTTGCACTTTCATCCACAAAAGCAAAATATGTTGCAATCACCTCAGCAGGTAAACAAGCATTATGGCTTAGAAACGTTCTAGAAGAAATTGGAGAGAAGCAAATTCATCTTACAGTGATATTTTGTGATAACACTAGTGCCATCAAATTGGCCAAGAATCTAGTCCATCATAGCAGGACAAAATATTTTGATTTAAATTATCATTTCATTAGAGATTTGGTGCAAAAGAAGGAAGTAGAACTAATGTATATAAAGACCCAAGAACAACTTGTAGACATTTTCACTAAGGGAGTTGCTAAAGTCCAGTTTTTGAAACTTTGAGATTAGATTGTGAGTTGTCTCAGCATCAAGGGGGAGTATGTTGGTAATTGATGTAGTCTTGTGAATCATATGACATGATGCAATCCATCAACCCATTTGCATTTTTCTTTTTTTTGTCTATTAGTATTCAGATATAGATTGTCTGACTAAATAATGCATGCAAAATGCATGAGTAGTTTTCTAAAATCAATTGTTGTAAGCATTCAATCAGGAGCATCTAATTGTTTGTTCTATGAGGCTATGTATTGTTATAAATATCAAGGTTGATCACAGTGAACACAACCTTTTTTGTGAAATTACAATTCTTTCTTCTTTCTATGATATTTTGATTTAATCATTTAGTATTTAGTATATTGTTATGCTATTTCATTGAATGATTACCTAGTCCATAGATAGGCCTGCATAGATCCTTCAAAAAAGGGGCCACACACAAAAACTCAAATCAAACTAGCTCAAGCTTGCCCTCAGAAGGAGATGCTTCCACCTCTTGCACAAGCTTGTGGCCCAACTCACACAAGTAAACTTAGTCAATAAAAATGTTAACAACATTTCATTCATCTAGCCATGGGGTTTCTTCACCCTTCCTCAAAATTCTTTTTATAAGAAAATTCACCTTCACACTTGTAATCTCATGCACAATTAAATAAATTTTTGTAATTAAATTAAATATTATTCACCCCCAACACATGTCACACTTTCCCCAAGTTGCACATGTATAATACATTTTTAATTTAAATATGTATGTATTTTTCCTTACAGTACTTAGTTAGTTCCTATATTTTCTCTTAGTTGTCCCTTTGTTCCCCAATTTCTCTTCTATTGTATTCCCTAACTAATTTACAGTTGGAGTTGAATTTATACTCTTCTCTCAATTAACATTTAGAGTCTAGATTGACTTAGGATTATAACTCTATGTTGCCTACCCATTGTCTCATGAAAATATTTATTTTAATTACAAAATTACTTTTTTATTAATTTCATGTACACATTGTGCACATGTCCTAATTTATTCTCCCCTCTCTAGATTTTAATTAGTCTATTCTCCCTTAGGCCCATTTCTAACATTTCTAGAATTTTATTAGGCATAACAATTAAACTTAGATTTTATTATGTTTCCTTTCAAAATTTAATATTAAATTATATAGATTCATTTCTCTTTTCTATCAGTTATAATTAATTGTTTTATTCTCTACTCTAACAAATTCTAAGTATTCATTTTATTTTCTAAGATCTTCTATATATTTTTTTACTCATAATTTATTCATGCGAAGTGCCCTTCCAGACTCACCTCTTTGCTCCAAGGGTTCCTTTTTCCATTGTCTTAGTTTGGAAGTTTTATAATGCTTGAAGTCAATACTCCAATTGTCGACCTTGTATGAGACTAAGGGCTTACTAAGGAATACAAAATATTCCTTATTGCACACCCCTTAGAAATCCTTGTGAGTGGTTGTCTCAGTATGCCCTCAAAACTTCATGAACCTCTCAAGAACAAGGTAGTCATTGAACTTCAGTTTAGGTCAGGGCAAGAGTGCTACTAGGTTGTGACATGGACGTTGCTACACCTCTCCCACATCCATTGGATATTTGTATATGACCACTCTACCCGATATGTGAGTTAGATTAACAAGCGTCACCATGTCTTCATCCACTCACAATGATAACATCAATAACTCATATACATGAAATCCATAACTTAAATCATCATTTAACACATGCATAATAAATCAAATACTCATAATCAAATTCAATAGTCCACTCCTTGACTAAATTTGGAGTTCAAGGAAGTCTGTCAATGTCATCAACATCGTCATCATGTCACATTCCCTGCACACTCAAGGAACCTCATAATAATACTTGTCAATGCTATACATCAATATTAATAACATGTCAATTTCAATACTGAACCATAGCATAAAATCATAAAACAGACATATAATCATAATATAGCATGTTTAACCAGATCACTTGCACGCAAGCGTCCTCAAAGAATAAACAGTGTTATGAAAATGTGATTAGTGGAATTGGATGTTACATACACCCCCTATTTTTTTAACTTCATCCTGAATTTTGTACAATCTAACAATAAAAACAATAAATAGAGTTTCTAGTAATCTATATATAAAACTATCAAAATAAATAAGGAAACTACCGACACATCTCATATGCATCCTCCCAAGTGGAAGAATGTGGACTATAATTATCCCATTGAATCTTGACCTAATTGACTATTTGATTTCATAGCTATCGAGTGGGATGGTCTAGTATGAGGATTGACTCTGCTATGAGAGAACCATCATTTGATACATGCAATGAACTCAATTCAATAACATGTGATAGATCTAAAATATAATGATGTAAAACTGAAACATGAAACACATCATGCATACATCTCAAATAATTAGGTAAGTCTAGTCAGTAAGACACAAGTCCTTTCCTTTGTACAACTTTGAAAGTCCCACAAACCTTGGAGAGAGTGTTTCACCCTTTCCAAAATTAATCAAACTCTTATGCAACTTCACTCACAAAAATATTTTATCACCAACCTCATAATGGCAATCTATAGGATGCACATTCGCATAACTCTTTTGTCGATCTTGCGCTTGTTTAATTATTTTCCTTATGGATTTTGTAACATCCACATCCCTCCACCAACTCAGGCAACGCTACCAACACAACCTTAACTTAGCCTTTAAAGCTCTGATACCATATTGTAACATCCCCATTTGTCCACCAGGTCGAGAAACGCTACCAACACAGCCTTAACTTAGACATTAAAGCTCTAATGCCATATTGTAGCATCCCCAACCATCATGGGTCGAGTAATGCTACCAACATAACCTCAAGGTTTTCTTTTACTGCTCTGATCTGTGACAACTCCAGCCTTAAACTATTGGTCTATGCCACACAGAGATACTTGCGGAAAAACATAGACATCCATATAAACATAGAATGACTATTCTACATATATATAACATAATAATGTGAAAATAGCAGTAATCCTACACATGCAACATATACAACATACACATGTAATACTCATCAATTACAACATATGTACCATTACACAACATGTAAATGAACATAAAAACGATACTTATCTTTTATTAAAAGACCACCAACCGTGTGTAGACCTTCCATGAACCTCCCAGCCATAGATCATGCTTCTCATGATGCTCAATAGTGGGTCACCCTCGAGTTGGGAGTAAGCTCCACCCAGGGAAAGGGAATCCTAGACTAGGCCAAGGTTACAGGAAACTGCATAGTGTAACTGGAAGAATTCCCTCGAGGAGACTTCTTATGCCCACTACTTATCGAATGTCATTCCCCACATGTCTATTCCACTTGGGACTATACACTTTCACTATCACATATTCCATCGGTTGCTTCACCTCCCTCTCAGGGTCTCCACAACAGGCCAGATCAAGAATTAGCATAGCTTCGTAGCTAGTACTAGACTCTCTCTAGGAGAAAACCACTTCCCAACAAACTCTCTCACTTGGAGAGAGCTTCTCATAGGCCTGACAACCTGCCTCTTCAACCACGATCTTGACAACCCGCTTCTTCAACCAGTTTCAACTCAATTCCTTCCAGGTGAAGACAACAGGCACTAGTTAATAAAACTCAGAAAAACAGAAGGCAACAAGCCACACTCATACCAAGAACGGTGTGGCCATAATAGCCCACCGTTATGAAATCACACAGCTCAGAAAAATATGGGATACTCAGACTTCCCCGGAGAAAGGGATCAGTCTATCAGTTTTCCCATGGGTTTCAGGGTACATGACCAGGAAACAATGCAAAGGTCGATCATGGAGGTTTCTGGTTCTGACTTTGGATAGAAGAATGGAGAGCCTCCCAATAGTGTTGGTTTTCCCAACTATAACTACATGCACCCAGGTTGACACCTTTCTTCCTGTACTTGTATGCACTCCACTTAGCATATGTTCCTTTTCCAAGAACTTAGGACAACACTTGGTCAATTCT
Organism: Picea glauca; assembly: GCA_000966675.3. Classification (NCBI taxonomy): domain Eukaryota; kingdom Viridiplantae; phylum Streptophyta; class Pinopsida; order Pinales; family Pinaceae; genus Picea; species Picea glauca. Next base: position 1,755,459 of record JZKD02S2233884.1, read on the forward strand.
CCACCTTAGCCTTTTAGGAAATAATAATAAATTATTATCCTCTTAAGAGGTAAGCCCCCTAGCTTATCCCTTAGGCCCAAACACTTAGCCTCCTCCCTTACCCAGCCTTGTGGAATCTTAGTCCCCCATCACTCTTTCTTTTTGGTTGGTCTACACACAATGATGTCTATATTTTATTAATGATTTTGCATAATTACATATACAAAATAGGTTCATGGCCTTAGAATCATAGGTTGTCTAGCCTAATCATCACATAAGCCTCCTAGATTATTATAACTCGTCTCACCAACCTATCCAATATGTTTACAATTCATAATTACAATTGGGGCTCTACCAGGGGATATTACAATACCCTCCCCTTATTTTTGCACTGTCCCCAGTGGAACTTGTTTATACATATATAATTAAAAAATTATTCAAAAAGATGCAAGCTTTAGCTATTGGAAGCCCATTATCCACATGGTGCTCTACTTTCAAGCACCAAATCCGTTGTTCGTTCTGCAGGTGAAAATCAATTGCTCTATTCCATAGGGCTGCTTCAGGAAATCATTTAGCTCATTGCTCTATGTTACACGCTTCAATTAAACCTCATTGAAAGCAATGACTGGTAGTAGATCCACGACCCACCTTATATCTCATTGTTGATAAACTCTTAGTAGGGCTAAGGATCCACAAACATAAACAATCTCCTCCTACACCTATTCATTTGAAAGCAACATTATAACATATATGCAATATATATATATGTATGTATGTATGTATATACAGGCAATTCTAATAACATTATAACCTTTATTCAAGATACACAACATACAATGAGCAAAGAATTGATACTTATCTTTTGATTGAGAAGACCTTCCATCCCTGAGCAGGGATATGAATCCATCGGGGCAATGGCTTCCTCAATTTTATAGACTGATGGTTCGAGTCTGGAGAATATACCATGTTGTTTTTTGTACTGAAACCTTTTATATAATACAGATCACAAGTTCCTTTCACTGTTAATGTCAGATCACAAACAGGTTCACTTCTTTGTTTTTCTAGTTTATGTCATTTACATATTAATGAAACCAGAATGTTTAGATTAGATTTTGACTACCTAGATATCTGTGTTTCATATTTTATTAAATTCAAGATTAGTTATATTTATAAAGAGAAAACAAAAAAAAATATTTGCATGTGCTTTCTTTATCTGCTTCTAGAAAGAAAACTATTTATATTGATCTTTCTTTATGTGCTTTCTTTTTCATGAGCTTCTCTTGGTTTAGAGAATAGTTCATTCTCTACTAAACAGGGGAAACCACGTGAAGGTGGAAGCTTTAATTATGGTCCCCCCCCCCGCCCCCCTCACATCACTCTCAATTTCAGCAATACCCAATCTATCTAGATTCAACAACTATAATTAAAAACGACACTAAGATTACATGAAAGAAAAAAACCATAAGATATCTATAGTACAAATCACTCACCACATGTAGGAATATCATTGATCTTCCTATTCATCCAACTCATCATATTCTGTATCATCATCTAGTATTTCAGAGTCATCATCGAATGGATTGGACATATCAACATCATCATCAGTACTGCCATAATTTTTTATAGTATCATCATCAGATAGAGTGTCATCGAGAACATTATCATCTACATCATATGGTTGATCAACTTCTTCGACTTCGTCATATGATGATACATGGTCTACCTCCTCATGTTCCTCTGTATCACCTTCTAGTTCTTGAATATCATCTTCTTCCGGTGCATTATACTTTACATGCCTTCCTCTTGGATCGTATCTAACAACAAACGACCAACCTGGTTTACCGGGAACCTCGCAATAGAATACATGCTCACATTGGTTGGGAAGAACATAACTTTCTAGACCCGGCTCAAATGTCCTTGTATTAACCATGGTAAAACCATTGTCATGTTGAATAACAACTCTTTCAGGATCACGTTCATTTATCCGTAAACGATACCATATGACCTCAAACAAAATTATCTTGAAGGATTTGAAGTCACACTCAATTATATCATCCAAATATCCATAATATCTATTTTATTTTAGTCTTGGATGTTTTTCACTTCTAGAAGAAACATTAGTGACTTTAAACACTATAGTTATCTCTGAATATGCGGTTTTCTTTGTGTCATCCACGCTTTTGACATGAAATTTTTGATCATTATATTACAAATGTATCACTTGGAAGAAAAATATCCCTAGATCCTTATTGGAAGAAAAGTGGAAATATTTTCTTAAATCAATTAAGGTATACATCACATGTGAAGGTAGATATGGTAGAGTATTGTTCTACCATTTCAAGCTTATGAACCATTTTACAGGTAGATTCCCTTTGAATCTTCCCTTATACCTTCACATAAGCTTGACAAAAATGACACACTAGGTCTAGGCCAAACCTAGCAAGGTGTAGGGTAGTCTCTCCCATCATAGCCTCATCAAGATTATAGTGCTTGAAGAGTTGCAGAGGAGGGATAAGAGTTGGGAGTATCTTCTTTTATGGGGTGAATTGGAACCAGAACCCCAACCGAAAGACAAAACGAAAAATTCATCCACTAAGTCTTCAACACCACAGAGTAGTAAAAGTAAAAGAAGCACCATTTCCCCATTAATTAAAGAGGAGCCAAATTCTTCTTCCAAGACCAAGAAAGCCAAAAAGATGCTTGATTTCAGCCAAGCAATAGAAGGGAAAACTAGTTCCTAATAAAAACGTTTTGAATCTTCCTTATATAGATTCAGAGGAGGATTTAGAGTCAGTAGAAGGAGAGGTTCCTGAGAAATATACCTTTGAAGAAGAACATTTTTCACCAGAGGTTCCAGACCTAGAGATTTCTAAAACATCCACAAGCAGGCACAGTAAGGTCAGGAAATCATCAAAGATTGAAAATCTTCAAGAAGAGATATCAGAGATGAAGTTGCTTGAGAGGGTCATTAATTCCCAAAACCAGACTATAAGCAACACATCAGATGAGGTAAGAGATTTTTTTGAAAGGATAGATAAAATGCATGTAAAGAAACAAAAGAGGAATAAAAAATTGCCTAAGGAGAATCGTAAGTTGCTTAAAATGGTTAGAGGTTTAAGGATAAGACTAAGGCTTAAAAATCTGAAACCAAGAGAAAATCCTGAGTTAGAAGCCTTAGCTGAAGTTGCTGAGGACCTAAATGAAGATCCTAAAGAATAGGTAGATTGAAGAAAATCCATTTTTGAAGTTTTGAACAGTTGTGGAAAACTCAGGATTTTCGGCATCTTATTCATTTTCCTCAAAGTGTTGTTAGCTGCCGAAAGCTCTGTTTTCGCCAGCTAATCCTACTCTGTTTTATACCTGTAAGCCACTGAAAGTGAAAAAAATGACAGAGTGTTCATTATGTTGCTCAGATCGAATATTTTGGTGTCCAGATCATTTGGAAGGGGTTCCAAATAAAAGATAAAAATATGAAAGATACAGATCATCATCACTTCCCAGTTTTTGAGGCAGATGCCAGGAAAATAAAGTTAAGTGGCTTCTAAACTTTGGATAAAGAATTGATTATTTGTGAAAACAGGATTTCAAAATTCCTTGTCATCACTTGGAAAGTTATTGAAGATATCAGATAGTGTTGAATGCTTTCGAATTTTGTTGCAGATCTAGTTGATAAAGGTTGACCCTTAAATCAAGACTATATTTGACATATCATACTAGTTTTGATTCTATTCTATTTCAAGTATTTCAGATCCATTTTTACAAAATCTTGAACTATTATGTAAAGGCTATAAAGCCTATGAATTTTAGGAAGGAAAGGGGGTTAGACTGACAGAAAAGGGCATCTTGGAAATGTTCCCATCCATCGTGGAAATGTTTCAAATCTGTAAATTACTTTATGAATGAATACAAGGCACTATATTTCTAGATTCTTGTGTTGTGTTTAAGTGGTGAAGTTTCCCCTGATGTAATTTGTCATTTTCGTTTTTCACATGCTCTTTCTTTTTGTATTGCTTATGAGAAGATAATGTGCAGTATTTGTTCTTAACACCTTGTTCCGGCTTGAAACAATATTTATGTTTTCTTCCTAGTTTTAAAAGTAGAATTCAGATATACTCTTCTCTACATTTGAAATGAATTTCAGTCTTTTCTTCTTTTCCATTTTATAAGCTCAAAAGATCCACTGGAATGATTATCCTGTCTGGTCACATTTTGTCTCATTTATTCATTCACCAATCGTCTTTTATCTTTGACTAAATTTTGCCCAATGGTCCTTTTCCATGTCTCAACCAAACCAACTAAAAATCCATAAACAAACCTATTTTCCTGCATAACTAGCCTAAGATCCATACTCAAACAAATCTATATCAGACAGAGAGATCCCTCTCTGAGTCTTGGAGGGCTATATCCAAGACTCAAAGTGGTTTTGATGTTGCTTCTATGATTTCCTCCACAGCCTTGGGAAAATTACAGAGTGCTAACACTATTTTTGATAGAAATCTCCCAAATGTCAAACAGAGATCTCGAACCAAAATTCAAATAAGCAATTGCATGGGAACCAAAATTCCACAAGTACTAATACCTTCATTGATGAAATAAATGTTCACTTGCATCATCAAGGAGGACCCCACTAGATGAGTAGAGTTCCCATTACAATAAGCTTCACAAGACATCTCATTACCTTGCTTCTACTTCATTTTTTAGTTTCTATCTAACCTTGCAGGAACTCTCTTGTGAATGAACTTTATAGTAGGTTGAAACTTGTAGTAAGCCTTATTACAATTATTGCTTTAACACTACATCTACTATATAGTCCCTATTTAATAGATCCGGCCTCAGTACATAGCAATCTATATATCTATTTAAGGGAGTTAGGGTAGGACCCTAATAGATTCACATGGTTAATTTTTTTGTGAAGACTTGATATGAAACATTAGAAAGATATATTAGTTCGAAACTACTAAATAAAATAAAATTAGTTTCCTTTTAGATGAACGTGGAGAACAGAGAGTTCATCCCTCCTCTAACCCATAACCTTTGCCCAATGATTTCAAACATTCTATAATGG
>JZKD02S2233884.1:1760981-1783026 GCA_000966675.3 Picea glauca
AGGACCTTCCCTTCATCTAGTAGTTCGTCCTTGAATTTTGTTTGGGACTCCCAACACTATTGTTTCCTTTGCATGTTCTTAGGTGTATAAATCTTAAATATTCTCATGAATATGAATGTAAAGAAGTCTTCAAAGAGATTGAAAAACTAGATTGGACTATTACCTCATCTAGTAGATCCAATTCCTGTGGATCCGAGAGAGTGCATATTCCTCTACAAAAATCTTTGTCATATATACTAATTTGATTCACTTTTTTCCAAATGATATTTTGAATAAATTTCATGTCATTATTTCTCATCTTGGTGTCTTGTCAAAACACTATTTTCATACTATGATTTTGAATTAACATCGTTACTCCATCTTGCTTCATTATAGTTTCTAACTCCTTTTAGATAAATATCTTCACATTAAGGGTTTTAATATGTCAATTGAAGGAAAACATAATAATTTAATGGATCACTAGATATTCATGAGGTAGACATATGCAAAGTATCAGATAGGATTTTGTTTTAGGGTTTTCGGTAGCTAAGTGGAAAATTTGACAGTGTAGTGAGTCGCCGAAAGATCTGACTTTTGGCGACTAAATGGCAAAACGCAAGATCAATGAGTCGTCGAATGTGCTGAAGAGTCCAAAATTTAATTCTTTCTGCACAGATCGTGTTTTTCGAGTTCCAGAACATGTGGGAATGGTATCAAACTAAAGATAATAATTATCAGAAGTTCAATACCACCATAAAATAGTTCAATACCACCAAATTACTAAATCACACATAAAAAAAATTAAGTACTTACCTTCAAAATCTCAGCGATGTAGAGTCTGATCAATTCAATGCTTCTCTTCTTGAAAGAGAATTGAAATCAAGATTTCATAAAAAACCAAAACACCATTGCATCAGAACACCATTTCATAAATTACTCACGCAATTGTAGAAAATGATTGTCGCAACTATAGCACATTTTTCATAACTGAGATATATATAGGATTGATTTAGTCGATCTTCTGACGAATTCAGTCAAATTGACCAAACAATAAGTCAATGATTGTTTGATTCTCACAACTGACATAGTTGGTTGTTATAATGACTAAAGTTGGAATGTTGGTCTCTAGAATGACCAACGTGGAATGTTGGTCTCTAGAATGACCAACGTGGAATGTTGGTCACTAGAACAAAAAATGTGGAATGTTGGTCACTAGAGAAGTTAACAGTTGGACCCCAAAAAAAAAAAGTAAATTTAGTCCAAAAAAAGAAAAAAGATTACGACAAAATGTTAACCCGTCCTAATATTTCGTCATAATTTCCACCCAATGTAGTAGTGTCAGTATAATAGGGCCTAGGTGGATGAAAGGTTGTAGAAATATCAAGACAACATGAAAACAATGTTTGATCATAAGGCTAAAGATAAGGAATTCCTCCCTGGTGATTTGGTTTTGAAATGGGATGCTAGGAGGGAAGACTCAACAAAACATGGAAAATTTGATCATATATGGTATGGACCATTCAAAGTCTCATCTTCTTAAGGGAAGAACTCATTTCTGTTAGAAAATTTGGACGGTAAAATCCTCAACACCCCTATCAACGGGCGTTATCTGAAGCACTATATGCAATAAACAATTTCCAAAGTTCCACTGTATATATCGGTTTGTGTTTTATGTTTTTATAGTTTTTCGATAAGTTTTACTTTCACCGCAAATAAAACAGGTTAGTGATCTCCTAGAAATAGAGATATAAAATATTCAACACATTGAATTCTATCAATCTTAAAACCCAGACACTTTTCATGTTGTCTTCTTGCAGGATTCTGGTCTACAACCCAAACATCAAAAAGGAGAAAACGGATGGTCATGTTTCAGGAAATTGATTCGCTCAAAACAGGTGATAAAAAAATAATTTACTAAGATGAGAAAGAAGTGGTAAGGCAAAGGTACGAATTTCCAAACTGTCTAAATTTCAAATGAATATCATCTGGATGCAACAACAGTCTCATGTGTATGAAGATATTTTCCCAGGGTATCATCAAAGAATTTTTTTTTCTATGGATTATAAAGAATTCCCCTAGATAAGATAAAAATAAGTAAAATAAATAGGAGAAGTAAAGTGACCTAAAAAGGGTTCCAAGAGTCAAGATTATGTTACCACAGATATGGTTATGAAATCCAAAGACTTCTCTATCATCCTGTCCCAATCTATGGTATTTTCCCCTCGACCCTAGACGCCTTCTCATGATTTCCACAAAGGAAGGAGAGGTTACACCTTAGCTCTGAAAGATGACAAACAAATCTTTAGAAGAAATGCAAGTCCTCACGAATTTTCAAACTCTTACTAAGAAAAGATATGTATAGGCTAATCCTGACTCTCTTAGTTCTTTTAATAGGTTCTAAAAAAATTTAGTCTTACTCAAAATAAGGTCCCTGGAAATAAAATTCCCCCATAAGTTTTCCTGCAAACTAAGATTCTTTGAAGGCCAAAAAGAAACTGATCTAGAGTAATCAAAGTGATTTGAGAGACCTCTGTTGAAAAATTATACACATATATCACCCCTGGTATACTTTATACTAATTGATTGCCCCCACTTCATGTCAAAGAAAGTATAAGAGGGATGGTGAAAGGAAATTCAAAAATTGATTTCCCCCATCTAGTCCAAAAAGAGATGATGAAAGGAAATTCATGAATTTATTGCCCTCATCTCATCATTTAAATGAAAATTTACAATTTGAAGTGGCGAAAGGAAATTCAATAAAGGGAATCAGATAATTTCACTGAGGTACTGAACAGGCTTGTTGGCAGTGAAGCAATTTCTAAGATATCTGTAAGGTTGTTATACATGAATTATATTGTACTTTAGTAAATTAGTTTTCTTGAAGTTCCATCTACATCCCAGGTTCGTGCAGGAATCCCTGATTAAAAACATTAAAATTACTTCACCTTGAGGAAGGCAAGATCAAAAAAACCTGTTAAAATTCCCAAGGTTGTTTGGGTTATCTTAAGCAGACCACAAATCAGTATCAGGAAAGAGGAATTCAAATGGCCTAAGAGTGAGATTAAATAGCAATTGGGTTTCGAAGGATTTCAAAGATAAAGATGAAACCCCATTTCTCCCTTGCACCCTCTTCCTGAACAGGTTTTTGCAGAAACAAACTAATGACTCCATTTGCCCAATAGAGGCACGTGGTCTATTGTTCTTCTCGTCCCACAAGGAGATGAGATCACTAGATGGAGCCTATGTTGAAAAAAAGAATATTTTTCTTCTCTAAATCCAAATCTCCTTTTTTCTCTGGTTACGAAGCCACCCTTAGTTCTAAAAAGGGGTCAAAAGGTCTTTCGGTATTTTTGGGTTTCAGGGTTCGGCTATTCACAAAGTATGTTTTTTAACAACAACCTCAAATTCTCGGTACCGAAGTCTCGAAAAAATGATTTCTTAAAAGGAATTGAATAGATTTTAAAGTAAATAATAATAATAATAAAATTTAACGGCCTTCTAAGCCTTTCACATGTTCTTTTTCGGCCATCTCAACTTAAGCAACATTTCAAATGTCTCGACGTGCTTTTCACGAAATACCCTTTAATCATGATTAATTAAGGTTTGAAATAGACTTAACAGATCGTTAATCAGTTGCAATTTGGGAAATCGAAGAGTCGAGCTTGAGTCTTCTGAAACCTTGATTCCTGAAGTCGTGAAGTTATTAAAATCCAATACTATGTTTATTAATAAGTAAGAAGGTTTAATGATAATAAATCCTTTCGCGATTTCGCGATTTGAGATTTCTTGCGTTAAAGAGTCATGGAAATCCTGATACTCCAATCCACGAAAAGTAAATACTAACCCCGATCACGATTAATTTAGGGGTTAAAACAAATGGTTAGTGCCTAAATAAATCCCATCACGGTTTCGTGATTCGGGATTTACTTGTGTCATGCCTTTTGGGGACACGATACTCGAAACTACGAAACATGAAGTCTCGAAAGAATTAAACACTTAAAAGTAATTAACTTAACTTTAAAACAAGCATTAAGGGTATTAAATAACGCTTCATGTTTCACTATTCGGGAGTTTTCAATTACCTTCCTTTCGAAATCCCAATTTTGAATCACTGATATGCGATAGTATCTATAACGGATTAATGAGATATTTTCAACATTAAGTGCGTATCTCCAGGTGTACCATCCCCATTAAAGCATTTAATTTTTATCGCCTGTATTGGTACTCTAAATTTAAGATAGTTTAAAGGTTCATAAAGGTTTGTTATTTTGAATTTCATTCTTACTTTCAGACTAGGAGCAAGTTACACTCAGAAGAACTCACACATTTCTTCTCTGCAAAAGGTTTTCATTTTAGCACAAACATCATGGCACCAAGAAAAGTGCCTAAGAAGAGTGAGGAGGCAACTGAGAGATCAAATCTAGATGGAGATATTATATCCGACACTACGCCACATGTAGTGGATTCAGTCAAATCCTGGAGGCATATTTTTGGAACCTTAGACTATGAGATTAGGAATTGCCTCGATAATTTCATAAATGAAAGGACTGGAAATAAACTCAGAGACATAGCAAAGTATGAGCTTCAAAAAATAGCCACATGACCGAGACTCATTCCATACAATGACGTGATAAGTTGGGCTTTAGAGAAAACCAACATTTAGAAAAGGAGCATTCTAAACAACCAAGCGGTCGTCTTCAACTCGTTCAGACCCGAGCACATCCAAGTAATGTATAAACTGCCCCCTACTTCTAAATACATTTATAATGTCATATTCGTAGAGGAATTTCAAACAAAGGAGTGTACAGAATTCGATCAAATATATCCAGGTATAATCAAAGAATGGTGGGGAATTCTAGTGAGATTTAGAGCTGATACCCATGGCAGTTATGCCACAGCTCCGTTAAACAAATACATGGTTTATATAGCTTTGATTCTATGTATACTTTTCTAGAGAAAAATCCCTACCCATTTCCCTGCAGAATGGGTGCCACTTATACACGAAGTAGCCAAGGGTTACAATTTCAACTGGGGTAAAATTTTATCAGATAATCTAACTAAGTAGATTGCAGAGTACCAAACAACAAAATCGAAAGGATGACCTGCATATTTTTACATGTCTTCATATATTATGGATGTTATCTACTACATGACTCCATTCCCCTTGATGAATTGGAGCTGGAACCCAGCCTACACAGAGTCCATTCATGTTTATCATTCTAAACTATGGGAGATGAATGTTAAAGATTTCTTTTACGAAATATTTTATTACCTGGTGATACCTTTGCACCAAATTTTGTATGGTTATGCACCCCCTTGTATTTCAGATTCAATCATGGGAAACCTCAAGGCAATTGCAGATTGGTTTATTTAAGAGGGTTTCTCCTATGTCAGGGTTTTCGGGTGCTTGATTCCTCCTCACGCACTTCCAAAATTCCTTCCCGACAGAGTGGTGTGCAGGGAGGTGGCCTATCAAATAATAACAGGTGGAATCGACACAGAATTGAAAGCATCTCAGAAGAATTTTTGGCTTCATTTTCCTGTACAGATTGAGAAGTGTTCACTACTTAACTTTGTTCATTCCAAGGTTGAAGTTGTAGTAATGGAAGACATCAAATTGGTATATCTTGAACTTAGAAAGAATGACCCTTATCAAATTGTAGGAAAACATCTTACTCATTGCAATATGAAGATGTATGAACATGAAGCTTCTCCCTGCGACGACATGTTCAAGGGAGCCAAAACCTATGAGGAAATATTAGACAGAGTTCAGGCATTATCACCCGACCTACAGACCAACTTTTTGACTTTCTAGAAGCATAGGAGAAGTGGTTTGCCGAAGATTCTATAGGGAGAATAAAAAACCCCTCCTCCATCTCAAGGAAGTATTCCCCCAGGTTTTGGATCAGAGGCTCATGATAAAGAGACTACAGAAGAAAATCCAAAGAATATTGAAGCGCCTTCACAAAAAGAAGAAGCTTCACAATCCAAGAATCCAGGGTCTGAAACATGTTCTAAATCCCAGACTCCTTCAAAGTCGAGTCAAACGATTCCACCTTCATAATCAACTATTCCTATTGATATCCCCAAAATAGCAGGAGAAACTCAATATTCAGAATTGGGCAGCCCTATTGCATCATTAACTCCTATACAATAAACTTTTGGGACCCCCCATCTGCAAGTCATATATGCAAGTGACCTTACTCCTATTTCTAGAGAAGAGATACCTCCCTCTGACTACTTTTTTAAGTAAGAAGAGGAAGGAAGTATTAAAAAAGGAAATTCATCTGAGAGAAGGCATAATGGTGAAGAAACACAGAGTGCTCGTAGATGGGAAAAACCTAGAAGAGGAAGAATTCTCCGCAGAAGTAGCAGATTCTATGGGATCTTTGGCAACTGCCAATTTATTCTCAATTGACTCTCTGAAAACAAGGCTGAGGCAGAAAAAACAAATGATAGCTCAGTTGCAAGACCAAATAAGGAACACAAAAAATAATATTCGAGAGGAGGTAAATCAAAGAGTTGAAAATGCCTGGATTGCTGATAAGTAGGAAATGCAATTGTTGAAATCTAGTTTAGATGAAGCAAACAAGCAGATTCAAGTGAGTCAAGTACAGGTTATTCGGCAGGAGGAATTAAATAGACAACTACAAGTTGAGTTTAAGTCCATTGAATGAAAAGTTGTGAATATAACATAATTTCAAGCCCAATCACTAGAGGTGCATGAGAAACTACAAGCGGAACAACAAAACATGCTTTCTAAAATAGAAATCGTTCAAAACTACTTCCTGGAAGTAATTCTCTCACTAGATAGCATTGTCTTAAAGGAAAAAGAAGCCACAGCAGCTCACGCTTCTTTTCAAAAGGCAGTCGCGTTTTCGACTGGAAAGGAAGCACCAGCAACCCCAAAGTTGACTGTAGAAGAAAAGATCAAGGGAGACATCATGTTAAAAACATGGGAGACCAATATTGTCGAAAGCAGGAAAATAGCAAGAGAAGTTAGGAAAGAATGTGAAGAAGTGTTTGATCAACTAGATACAAAAACACTGGGAATTGGCAAAGGTGATTGTCTTAGGCTATTAGGATAGATCAATGTTATAAGGAATCAACTGCATATCAAGGAGAGTTGGAATGAAGCACAGCTCGAGATTTCACAATTGAAGCAGCTTGACACCACCTAAATGGATAGGTGGCTAATAAAGAAAAATCTATAGTTGCACTTGACAAAGTTTGACAAGGGAAAGATTGAAGATAGGCTGCCTTAAATTCAGAGGAAGTTATATGTGTTTGAATCAAAGGATGCGTTAGAACCTTCCAAAATTTTGGTGCGGTTTCTAGACAGGTGCGTCGAGTGTATGGGACCGAGCAAAGGAGGTGTTTCAAAGAAATGATGAAGTAACGCATGTGTTCTCATTTTTGTCCAACTGGTAGAAACGTAAAAAGTAACCGAGCAAAATGGTTCAAATTTTGTATTCTGTATCCATTAGCACCTAGGAGATTAGGAGAATACCAACAATCTAGGGTTGATGATTTTCTTTTTACAAATACAATTTTGAAAGAGACATCAAGGGATTTTTCCTTGGTCGATTGTATCAGAGAAAATTTTCTTTTGACAGAATTAATACAAATGCGAGTCAAAGACTCCAAATCCCACCAAGTTTGAGTTATGTGTCCCTCTGATTTTTTTTTTCATGTTTAATATCATTCCTTATATATCTTTGATGAATGATTAGATGCAATTTAGTACAACATATACTGTGGTGATCAATTATTTTAGTCATCTAATTGTTTACAGTTTTTCCTCTGTACCAGCTATCAACAGGTACAAGACCTATGAATTACTTAGATTTCTTTATCTTATGCTTCATTAAAGTTTTTCCTGTCTATTTTCTTCTTCTGTCACAAAGTGAGATTCTTCCTTGGTTGATGCCTCACATTGTTCAACAGCTTTATGTTTTCTTTCATTTCATGCACGGTTTTCAGTTTAGCTCAAATACGAGAAATGACCATTGATTTTGTTATACTATTAATTAAAAATTGTGGAATTTTTCTTACATAATCTAAAATAGAAACAACAACCTAAAAAAGCAACAAATCTTTAAAAATCTTTTTCCTCTATGACAATACCTATTACGAGATAACCCAATATCGAACCAGGTCTCACAGACCAGACCAATATCTCTTTAACTCTTTTTAACACCATCTTAAAAACGGGTACCACCCAGGTTGAACTTGAGCATTCATGGGCAGTCATTGAGCAGGACATTAGCATCCAGGAACAATTGGAAGCTAGACAAAGACAACTCAGAAATCATCCATAGCTCCTTTTCCCCTAAAAGTTTTTCTGTTCTAAGACTTTTGCGATCATTGTTTTGTTCAGAGAGTTCTTTCGGATCTATCGCATAGGTTTTATGTTTTTCACCCCCTAAAAGTTGTTTTTTCCTCTCTTTATATCATACACCCTCTTTTTGGATGCCTAGACTTTATACTTTCAAGCCTTAAGTATAAACCCTGGAACAACAGGTAATATGGTAATGTTTCATTATGATGCTCATGTTGGTTGACTTATGTCAAATTTTTAGGTTCATTAATGGTTATGACACATTGCAATGGTAATCGAGGGTTATGTTGCATTACAACATTCGTCAATTGTCATGTCACATTGTAATGTTCATTTTTTTCTTATATTCAATTGTTACATTCCTTAATGGTTATATTGCATTGCAATGTTCATCGAGGATTATGTTAGACTATGGTAATTGCTATGTTCCTAAAACATTATGTCACATTGCAGCGTTCATAAAGGGTTATGTTGAATTGCAACATTCCTCAAGAGTTATGTTAAATTGCGTCATTCCTCAAAAGTTATATACAATTCCTACAATTCCTATGTAGTAAAAGCATAGAATTGCACATTATAACATTGCGACATTCCTCAAAAGTTATATACAATTCCTACAATTGACATGTAGTAAGAACACACAATGGGACACTATAAAACTTGACAATGTTCCCTTATATTTAAACTTACAATAATTCTTGTATTCATTTATTTATGTGTAAAAGAAATATGATATGTTGTTGAGACAAGTTGTTATAGGTTTATTATGGTTGAATTTAACTAACTTTTGTTGATTATTGTTCACTATGGTTGAGCATAGTTGATGTTGTTTGAATTATGTCACATTGTGATGTTCCATAAAGGTTATGTCACATTTGGATATTCATTAAGGGTTAAGAAACATTGCAACATTCTTAAAGAGTTATGTTGGATTTATATGTTCCTCAAATGTTACATAAAATTTCTAGAGACGATACTTAATAAAAGTAGGAAATATTACAACATGACACTTGATAATGTTCATTTATATTAAGTGGTTTGTGTCAATACTATGTTGAGGTTGAGGGAGATATATACCAACAGGAGGGATGGGCGTCACCATAAGAGGGAGGATGGAGAGTAAAGGCACATGAGCATAGGAGGATCATATAGTGTACCAGCTCCATAGCCATGACAGGAAGCCAACTCTAAGCTCACTAAAGCATTTAGTTGAGAGTGCGGTAAAATAGATAGTTGCAGTATCCATAAGGTGGTATGAAATGTCTAAGGGAACATCAGGTGTCGTCACATGGATCGAGGAGAGGTGGCGGGATATGAGTTCGCGGATGGACGTATGGAGCACTCTAACACCCCATCCTTATCATCAATTTTTAGGATGTTATAGTTTTAGCATAAGTCCTTTTCTCAAGGAAAATATATCACATCATAAATAAACAAAATAAAAATATTCAAATGTTTATATTTGGAGGGACATTACATCCTAGCTAAAGGATTTTCTAGTTGATGTTACGGTCGTGCCATGCCTCATGTTTGTATTTATTCACTACTTGGATGAAAATTTCCATTATTTAGTCTTCCTCGGGTTGCATAAGCTCATCCAATCTGTGTTGTAGGGATTGATCATCAATCATATGAGTGGAAAGGGAGACCCGAAGGCTAGGGACCACAAATTATAATTCCATGATCACTTCCTTTCCATAGACTAATATGAACAGGGTGTGGGTAATCATCGTTTTCCATGTGTTTTGGTAAGCCCATAGTATTGTGGGGATATGTTGAGCCTAGTCTTCACACTGGACATTACAAAATTTAGCTGAGGTATTCTCTAAAATTTTATTGAAAGCTTCAACTATACTATTAGCTTGAGGGTGATACAAAGTTATCTTTTGATGATGGATCATCATGATCTCCTAAGTGAGTTTCTGGATGGTCTCGTCCATACAATGTGAGCACTAGTCACTCATCAATACCTTGGGACATTTGAATATTGTGATAGTGTTGCCAAAAATGAAGTGTGTTGCAGTTTCTGTTGTACAATCTTTGATTGGAATAGATTCATCCCATCTCGTTAGATACTCTATTGCAGTAATAATATTTCATGCCCCGGTGCAACATGTGGGCAGATTGTTGAGAGAAACAAATTCTATGGCCCATTTGTCAAAGGGATCAAGTGCAGTTACTAGAAATATGGGGACTTCATCTCTGCAGTAGGCCTTTCCCACTCATTGAAACATGTCTTAGAATTTGTAATAGTATTTAGAATCTACAAATATAGAGGGCCACCAAATCCTTGCACATAGAAATTTGTATGCAATAGCCTTGGCGAAATTATGGCCTCCAACAATAACTTAAAGTGCCTCGTATAGGAGGGAGTTCCATTCATGTACCAAAGCATAGCGACGTAGGATTCCATCCATGCCTAGTTGATACCATTCTCTACAAAACAACTCATAGTCAGCACCGCAAGTTACCAGTTGGCAACATTGCATAGGAGTATATTCTCTGGGAGCCTATCTGGTGATGAGGAATTATGCTATTTTGGCCAATTGATCTGTGTTGACAGGTCTGCAATCTTCCTTTGTCAATAGTAGTGGTTAAACCTGGTAATAAGTCCCAATTAGACCTCTCACCATTTGGAATAGGGAACCCAACTGGATTTTGGCCCGACATCCATTTCTGGTTTGGTTTTACAGGTTGCCCCTCGATCCACCGATGTTGATGAATGATGGATGGTTATGCAAATGAAATATGTAGATGAAGAATATGTAAATGCTTGTATAATCTACTTCTAATTTATCCTATCCTAGCTAGGAGTGAATTAATGTAAGTGAATGAGATTTAATGAAACTAAACTCTGTTTAATACCCCACTCAGATAGTTGTCATGAAGGTGCAAAGTTAGAAACCCATGCATGCACATACATAGCCAGGAAATTCTAAATCATATCTATGCATACATCAACAACTCATGTACTCAAGGAATATAATATAAGAATAGTAAAAAAGCTGTAAAAGTAACATAGATTGCATCTGAATAATCCATGTCCTTACAACCCATGCAGACAACATGCATTCCTCTTGAAATAGTTCGCAGCAAAACAATGACACATGCAATTTCTTCTCTTTATCAAAAGTTGGCCCTGAGGGCTTCTCAATATTAATAGCTCCAGTAAAAGTACATCAAATCTCCAATTAAATCTCTCCAAATTTAGTTGATACTATTTTCCCAAAATAGTTCAGAAATATACAATGTTTGAAGAGCTAAAAATCTCTTTCTTTCGGTACAATTCTCGTATTTGTTCAAGTTCACTGTGAGTCTTGGCCTTCCTCCTTCCTCCATGACCTTTTTCCTACCAATGTGTGTCCTTAATTCCTTTGTGATAATGAACAACAAATACAACAATTATATATTTAATTTGTCTTCTGTTATTGGTGGGCCATCATGGATTTCAGTGGTAGGTCACTACATCTAACGTAACGACTCACTTGAACATTGGGGAATTCGATCATTATAGTACTTGGACACTTTCCTCAGTTGTTTGAGTTTGATTACCTTATTTTCTCCTCTTCCACTGCCACAATTGTTGTTACTAATTCTTTCATGTATTTTTCTATAGATCGCATCACAAGGATGTTGAGTATGACCTCCCCTCGGTACGTGGAAAAATCCAATGTAATACCGCTAGGCCGAAATCTAACTGTAAATTTTAATGTAATTTTACATATAGGCTAGTGATCCAGGATACTTAGGGCCAAAGTTCTTTTGTATGTCTGTATTTTGACGCCAAAGTGTTTGTGTGGTTATTAGGATGGAGAGCTAGAAGCTAAAAGGCTAGTGAGCCTATATTTGTAAAATGCAACCTGACACATTTTTTAATGAAAACACATCATTGTTGAAAACCTACCAAGTAAATGAGTATGGGGGGATAAACTCCACTAGAATGGGAAAATGGGGGCTAAGAGTCTAGGACTAAGAGGCTAAGCTAAGAGGCTTAATCCCAAAGGAATATTTTATTAATATTCTTAAAGTATAAATTTTAAAACTATGGATATAAAATATATCCTAAGTTATAAATTGGGAACCCTATCCAATATGGACCCAAGCTAATTCCCAACATGATAAGTGTGAAGTTGGGAACATGCAATTACAATTGGGGGGATTTAGCTCATTTGACCATGATTCCATTAGAAGTCTCACCTTCATTACTCTGTTGTCATTTGCGAGAGAAAGCATTGGAGTTGTAGTATCCCAGAAATTAGGCTGAACATGCAAGTTGTTAAGCTTGTGAAATATTGAAGAAGTGGGTTGTCAAGCCCATGAGCATTTTTTCTAGGTGAGAGAACTGTTGAGAATTGATTCCCAAGGTGCCAAGATAGAGCTACAGGCTCTGAGACTTCCTTTCTATCCTTTTGTTGAAGCCCCAAAAGGTAAGTGGGGCAGCTAAAGGACTCTTGAGTAGAGAAGGGGCACACTTCTTGTGATTGGACATGCATGTGGGGAATTAAGCAATGTAGGTTGTTAGTTTGAGTTGGCACATGAGTATGAGTTTTTACCATTATCAGAGAGACCTTAGCCTAGTGAGGATTCATTTGCCTAGGTACATCTTAGCCCCATCTCAAGGGTAGCCCACTGTTGATAGTTATGAGTAGTTTGGTTTAAGAGTGAGAGGAATGTGGAAGGTCTGCACACATTTGATGAATTTTAACAAGATAAGTGTCAATTATGTGTTTGGTTTATATGTTGTGTTGGAATTTATGCATTGAGCATGTGTGCTCATTATCAGTGCTCACGCATGTGTTGGAACTAGTATTATGAACTTCGTTGGGTGCATCGAAGATCAAGTTTTGAACGTTACTGGGTGTAATATACCCACGCTAACCAATCATGTTGACGAGGCTCGATGGAGAGTGTTCTAGTTACAAATTTCCATAATTCCAATCATTGTATACATATCATTATTAAGTATTTGAGTCAGCCCTACGGTTCATATGTAAAGCACTTCACTTCAGGATCGGTGTTCTAGTGGGCACATGGTCACACAATGAAATTGATTTTGGTGTTCGATGAGTGCAATTTCCATAAGATCGCCTACACAATCACACCCCAAGATAACTAGAGTTGCAAGGAGATTTCACTCTTCTTATGCTTGTGGCCATTACAACACAAAATAAAGCTATCCCAAATGCCACCAACGCATCGGTGACCATTCCGACCATTTTCTTCTTGGGTTTGAGTTGAGTGAATGGGAGATAGATGCAAACGAATAATCACTCGACAAGGAGGCGAGGTCGATGCCATTGACAACAATAACTACAATGTTATCCCAGCCATTGCTGATTAGAGGTTACCCGTATAACATGTAGAGAAGATAATTGAAGAGTGTTATTGTATACGGTAACCCCAAAAATCTCTTTGTAGCTCTTCTTTTCTATCACCCTTTTGAATGCTGTAATCGGCGCACCATACATGAGCAAAGAAAAAAGCACTTCCCGTTTCCTGACTTTGAAATTTATTTTTCTTTCTGTCTGTCTCTGCATGGATTCTCTCTCACTTGTGGACACCAATGAAAAAAATGTCATGTAGCATGAGAAAATAGTAAAGGTTGACTTATTCGACTGGAGCACAATAAACAAACAGTAAAAAATACATGTTAGTAGAATGGTTTTGGTTGATCCTATCTCTGCAAATGCAATTCATCCTTACCTTGCCTTCCTGGCAACTGTCAAAAACAAAATATTTAATATTGTATTTCAATCCAACAATAATATGATTATTTATTTAGTATTAAGAAACTATCACCGCCTTTGTTTTTGTTGTTGACCTAATCTCTGGGTGTCTCTTCTGTGTTGAATCTTTCCTCACACACAACCTCATGAGACACCCAACACAACCTCATGATGAATCTCAATTTGACAGAGGAGACGCACCAGATTCATCCTCAAAATCCTAGAGAAAATCGTCCAGCACATAATCTCATTGCAGTTGATGCATTGGAAGTGAATCGTTGGAGAACCGACGATCATTATCTCAAAATTTTCGATGGTTTCGACGAGGTTTATTATAATTCTGCCTAAAAAACAAAGTTAACATTTTCACTCTATCTCTGGTGAAGTACCTTTTGTTCTTTTTAATGCTTTGTCATTGTAAAAATTTCACTTCCATGTAGTTAGTGTTTGGGAGCCTTTCTTAAATGATTATATAATTAAAGGAGTTTAAATTAATTTTTTTTTATTTAATTACAATAAAAATTATCCATCTCCATTACGATTGAACATGCTTATGTAACTTATTTATTATCCATATCCTTTACAAATATCAAACTTAAATAATCTAAATCAAAACTATTTAAATTCAATATATCGAGTCTTAAAACGGTTTGTGTAAAATAAACCTTTAACCTAAAGTGGCCAAAGTAAACTTAGGCACGCTAACACACCTTGAGGAGTATTCAAAGACTCGTACCTTTCTACAATGTTGGATTGGAGTATCACGAATAGCATGGGGAGGCACCTCTAGTGAGCTAACTACCCATGCCAATCCTCAACATTTAATCAGTGTAAAGACTGATGCAGCAAGTTCGGGCGAGGAACCCTCGGTCATTCGTTTTGGCACTTCTTGGCGTTGGATTTTGATTCTATGAGTTTCGTTTGAATCACAATGGGGAGAATCATCTAATAGACATGTTTCCATGAATAAAAAATTAGTTTTATGAACCCCAAAAATTGCACTCAAGGAATTGTTTAACGAAAGTTCGAGTCCTGCATTCAATGTTGTTTCACTCAAAATTGATTATGCAAGTTCCTGTGTCATCTGTGATATATAGGTCCTTAGTTCGTCCATTGACGTTGTAGTGATGTGTCAATAGCGTGAATTTATAAATCCTCCAAAATAGCCAACTGATAGAGCGCTTAGTACTATTTAGGAGCTAAGGTGACTAGTTTTCCTTCAAGATATGTTTAAGTGCAAGTGCAATACCAATAGGTGTTGTGGTTAACCCATTTGATGTTAATTGGTGCTTTCATAATCAATATTTAGTCATAAAATCAAGAAGTGAAAACTAAACAAGATGGTACTTATATGCATGAAGAAAGCTACTATGGACACCATCAACTTGATTGCGAGTGTAATATGAAGTAGGTCAGGTATGATGGGTAATAGATGAACAATGATCTAATTAGGCATGGAAATTTTAGTCACCAAAAACATTTAGGAGACTGAATGATGGACGCAACAAGAAGGATCCAAGCTAGCGGGGGATGAGATAAGCCTCAAGATGAAGGTGGGCCTTTCCCATCGGGTTAGCATAGGTGAGAAGAAGAATATAATCATCGATGATCTTGGAAATGATGAGGGATTGATATCCTTCCACTAGCACATCGACGATGAGAGAAGGAAAACTCATCAGCAAGCAGTGCATCAATGAGGGGGAGATTAAATTCGTCGATATACAATGTATCGAAGTGAAAGAGAGGATTGTTGTTGAAATGTGATGCATCAATGAAGGTGGAAGAAAGTTAGTTGGTGAGAGGCGTGTGTATAGCAAAGAAAATCTCGTGAACATTATCGATGTGTTAGTGTTGATCATGTGAACTTCGTCGGTGATAAGAAAGTGTGTCAGTGAGGTTTGGTGGAAGCACATCGGTACATCAATCGATTTTGAACAAAAGTGGATTATGTATTGGCGAAGAAATCACTTATGCTCCAATGTGTTGGTGGAAGAAAGGACGCACTCATCGATACACTATTTATCGGCGCAGGAAAAGGGGAATTAATGAAGTGTGGATCGATAGATCAACATGATCTCACTAGGAACTGGAAATAATAAATAAGGAAGAACAGAAGGAAAACTTAGTCTTATAAATTCACACAAGGCGGAAAGTGCAAGGGTTATAGTAGGAAAAACTTGAGGGGGGGGCAATTTATTGTCTTAGAAACATGATAAGATAAGAAAATTGGGAGGTTTTTGTGCACACGCAACAATTTGGTACAACTTCCACTTGCAAGAGTTGCACAAATAGAAGTTCATCGTCGAGCCTCAGAGCAGCTTCCCCGGTCTCAATTATTGATAGGTGATTGGGTCCCACATTGTGCTTTCTTAGTTTAACCACAACTTCGAAGTCAAATTATTGAAATAGTAGCAACCACTAGTAGATGTGGCCACCCAATGCTGATTTGTTAACTAAATACTTTAGGGTAAAATGATCAATAAATGATTTGGAGGACCCTTGCAATCAGTGGAAGAACTTTTGCAAGGGATATATCATGGCTAGGCCCTCACGCTCAATTGTGGTGTAGTTTTGTTCGGCATCCGATAAATTCTGACTAGAAAATTAGACCGGACGATCAATGTTTCCCTCCTCTAGTTGGGATAGAATGATCCCCAATGCAATGGGCAAAGCATCGAAGAGGCCATGTAAGATCTTGGACCAGTTCAGAAAAATCAAAATGTGCATAGTAACTAGTTTTTCTTTCGCGGTGTTGAATCCTGCTAGCATTCTGTTGTTCAATAGTATTGAATATCCTTGCAAAACAATATTTTCAATGGGGCTACAATATTAGCATAGTTATGGGTGAACCATTTGTAGTATCTTGTATGACCTAAGGTTGCGTGCATTCCATGAACTGAACTGGGGGCCACCATATCCAAGAAGGAGAAAATATTAGTTGGGTCCAGAAGCAAGACATGTTTTCACACAATGTGGCCCAACAATATACCAAAGGGTGTACACAAGATGCATTTCTTCAAATTTAAATAAATTTGTAGCTGGTGGAATGAATCTAGCTTGAGCCGAAGGGCTTGCATGTCTTCCTTTATTAGATTGAACACAGTCCACTCTTCTTGAGGCTAAAGGGCATGATTGTCTATGTGAAGGACTCCCATTCAGTAGAAAATGTGGTTTTAGCTTGATTTTCCTCTACAATCTAAACTTGATGATATCCAGAGAAACCATATGTGAATGAGTACGCTTTTCTACCGTCAAAATTTCATGTGCTTAATTTGTGAGTGGTGTTGGGAAAGCATCATGGACACAGGTTGCACTTAGAATCCTAATATCGACACATATGTGAATGTATCTGGTCTTTTTGGGTTGACTAACCATGGGCCTAACACAATCAAATTCTTCCACACAGACAATGATCCTGACATCCAACATTTGGTCTAGTTCTTTACACACATGTTATTTTTACTTAGGATTTAGGAAATGGGGTCTTATTTTGACTGGATTGGGATTGCGTTTGAGTTGGATATTCATAGCTCCCAAGGATCCCACAATGCACTTCATCTCAGAAAAATTCCAAGGAGCATGTCCTCATACTCTTTAAGGAAGTCAATGACTTGAGTGATTGTTTCCTTATGCTAGCAATCCCCAAGAATGGCCATATTGGGTGCTTCTTCCATCCCAATGTTGTGCTTGCTGGTATTTATAGGGCCATTATAGTCTGGTGTATCCTTCTTTGTTTCCTTCCCCTTTAGCATGCATTCCCCTTCTCATTCTATTAATTGGATGTCACAAGGGTCTTTCTCATCAATATTGTTCACATCAACCTTACATCAATGTAACACTTCTTTTAGTTTGGCCATCGACTTGTGGTAGGATTATACTACTCTAGGGATAGAAGCCTTTGGCTATCGATGAAAAATGAATTCTTTAACTCGACGGAGCGCCTCACTGAGAACCATATTTTTTTTGGTGAACGGGAAGGTTGAAAGAAACTGATAACTTATATGGGTCCACTCACTTATTTTCCTTCTTCATTCCTCTTGAATGTAGCAGATTCTAGGAGCCATATCCATGGTGTGGACAAATCAATGGACCCATTGGGCTTGAGGGATTTTCTTAGTAATCCAACATTGTTCACAAAATGAGATATGTTTAGAGTTGGTTGGCTAGTTCAAAGTCGGCGATAGGATGGAATCAGACATGTATAAAATTGGATGCCTTCTCCAAGCTATGAATGCGTGAGAAGTGGGTCACCCAAAACTGTGTTTGGGTATCGCATACCACAACATCCATGGATTGAAGTATCTGCTTCATGGAAATGGTTCCCTCCATTTTTACTAGGAATGTTTCCACCGACCCTATGCTATCAGACCATGGGGCATTGGAAAGTTTAAACCCGATCCATCGCACTGCTTTTATGATTCGTTCAAATCTACACATGGACACTTTCTATAGCTTATTCTTCCATCCCTCTAGGGAATCATCAAAATATGTTTCATAAAATTTGAGAGTCCTCTAGCTTAATTATCCATATATGGTGGGGTTGATGTAGTCCTCCCTACACCCCATGACCTTGTAAATATTTTCAATTCCCAAGTTCCATGCATCCTCATCTATGAGCTCATTGTAGTGGGAACCCTCATATGGGTCCAGTGGCATGACTATGCATAGGGTGTCAGTTTCAAAGGGTATCCTCCTCTTCTTCAATTTTAACTTCTCATTATTGTCAAAGGGCCATTCAATTCCCAGTAATGCGGGATATGGATCAGACTCATTAATAATATCAATGACTTCAAAATTGTCCCTTTTTTCACTCCTTCTATGTTGAATTCGACTTGCTCCATCGGTCCTATGGGATAGATCTTTTATTGATTGGCCAATTGGAGAGGAATGGGTGACCGGACAATCTTGGGCTTACCCATCACTTCCCAATAATTCTTTAGAAAAATGTTCATGTAAGATCCCAGATCCAACATGACTCCATCCATGTCATTCCCATCAAGCATTGTTGTCATGTTAAACTCTTGGCCAATGCACTTTTTCTTGCTGACATGGAAGACATCCCTCTCTGGTAGCAAAGCCGATATGGTGGACTCTTCTCCTCGTTATTTCATGAAAGAAGTTAACATCTAGGTCAACTTACCTCCATCTTCTTGATCCTTAAGAAAGAATAAACAACAGTGAAAGAAGGTATTGAGTTGCTCCTCAACTTCTTCCATGCGACCTAAGTCATGTAAGGATTCTACATGCATTGTGTGTTGCAACTCTTCCTGGTGTTGTTCTTAATAGGATTTTTTCTCAGCATGTCGCAACATAGTTTGTTTGCATGCTTCTTCTATCGATATTTCAATTGGGAGCTGAATTTCCTCACGTATGCGAGCCTCATCCAAAGATATTTGTGCCATGCACTATAGTTCTTTGTGTGTGATCTTATTCCATCATTCTCTGTGTCACCCACTGCACTTATTTTAAGATCCATGCCTCCTCTAGCAACATTTGTGTCACCCTATAACTTCCTCTCAGATTCGTTCCTCTTGAAGATACCTATGAGTCATGCATTGTAGCTCCTCGTATGCTATTTATTCCTCAAGGGCCCTCTTTCCCTCGAGTAGATATTGTTTGTTTTTAGTAGCATCAAACCTAGGAGGGGGATGGGGTGCCTTCCTGATATTTTCATCCAGTTGTTGACTCGATCTTTCACCATGCTCGAAGTATACCCCAGTCTTCACCCCTCTGTGGATTACTACATGGACATTTGCTTCTCCATTCTTCTTCTCTTTTTTTCATGGCCCAGCATGCACCATGTTATATTTAGTTTTCTTATCCTCCCACTTCTTCAATAATTCGAGACAATCCTAAGTTACATTTTTAGGACTATAACAATATGTACAAAGAAAGTGTGGCTTAGTTCAAAATCGTGATACATGAACAATATCACCAAACTTGAAACATGTGGGGGGTCTACCACCTCCTCCACCATATTAGGGGATGCGACTACTCCCATATCCACCTCGAGATCCTTCTTGATATACACCTCTATCGACATCACCACACTCACAGGTATTTTTCTCCTCTTATACCTAGAAAGAATCATGCATATTATCATGCATTAACTGGAGGGAATGACATATACTGATATCATGGCCGATGAATTATAGAATTCACAGAATGGTGTCTAAGTCATTGTCTGGTATATTTGTAATTTGGGACAATGGGGTGGCACATGGCCCCAATGTCTACATATTTCATGCCATTTTGACTCTCCCGATGGAAACAGACTTGACACACCTATCACCACATAATTTGGAAGGACTGGGTACTCGTCTTGATGATGGCCCTGTAAACGACATGTACTACACCATATGTGCTCATGCATGACGCTAGATTTTTCAATATTTTTTAGTTGTATTTTTAGGTTGGGCATTTGCAACTAAACCTGGCCCAACCCAAACAATATCTCTACACCTCCGGGTGTATCCTCTAATCACATTGTGATTTCGACTACCTCATCCTGAGTCGTCACCTTATGGTGCTTCAACCAAACTTGGATATGGGGTAGTTGTCAATATTATGGTAGCTGCGGGAGGTATTTACCTCCATGTGTAACCCTGATGAGAATAGAATATTCTGGGAAACAAGAAGAAACCCTAAAGCATTAAACTTAACCCTAGAAGACAAGTCAACTCAAGGAAATAATTAATATTAAGTATTTAGTCTCTAGAATGAGAATTTTTCCCAAACAACTCACAAAAATAGTATAAATACAAGTAGCCAGACCTCATTTGGTACACAAAAACTCAAAAGTTCAGCAGTGTAGAAGTGTGCACTACAAAAACTGGGCAAGTGTGCAAGTCTGGGGAGAAGCTGCAGTCGACAGCTCCTGCGATCTGTATTCCTAGTTTAGTCTCAGATGTTCTATTGGTTATGGTTGTAATTTCTGATCAGTCTTGGTTATATTTATGCATTAGCCTTGGTTGGCTAATGGTTTGCTTACAAAATTATTCTCTGTCAAGGTTAAGGTGCTCGGGGGTGGCTTCGGCCTATGGTTGGGTGAAAATATTTTTATATTGTCTATGGTTAAATGAGCACATCTATTACTTTCTAATAGGTTATGGGCCCACACAATCTTTGAACAGTCTAACTATTGGAAGATAGATTGGGAGGATTTTCTCAGTTATAGTTGCAGTTTCAGCCATTTTTTGCTGCAACAACGAAACCCTAACCCTCTTGTTGAGGAACCTTAAGTGAAGAGATTGACCTAATTTCTAGATAGCCTAGTGCCCCCTAGCCTAGCACATCTATTAGTACTCTCAGCAAGCTAAGATGCCAATTTTGAGTTTTTGGTCAAAATCAAGGGTTGACCAAGTCAAAGGAATTATGACTTACTCTATGAAGTCAGAAAACAAGTTAGAAGGGGCTTCTAACTTCAGAGCATTGAAGAAAAGGATTGACCTCATCCTTGCCAAGAATAAATTGTTAGATATCGTGAAAGGAAAGATCATGGAACCACCGTTTGAAGAAGGAAAAGAGAAGGAACCTCATAACGTTGCAGTTATGGAGAAGTTCAAGGATGATGACATCAATTCCATGAGTATCATCGTGGACTCTATAAAATACCACTTGATACCCTACATCTCCCATGTTGAATCATCTAATAATATGTACCATGCCCTAATAAACCTCTTCTTAGGCAGAAACATTGGACAAGTAATAAGTCTGAAGAATGAGCTTTGTGACATGAAAATGAAAGATGATGACAACATAACATCATACCTTGTGAGAATATATTAGTTAAGAGATCAACTACAAGCTATTGAAGAAATCATTTCAGAGAAGGAATTGGTAAATATAGTACTCAATGGTAGGGATGATATTAAGGATGGAAAATTATTTTAAAATGTAGAAACCTTAGCGAATCTTACTTATCCTTCATATGCCAACTATAAATGTTTGGCGATATTTTTGTAAAAATATTCAAATTTCTAAGGATTTTATATAGTTT
>JZKD02S2233884.1:1784636-1807190 GCA_000966675.3 Picea glauca
TAGTAAGTTCTCACATTTTCAGAGGACACATTGGAGTGTTTAACTCACTTTTTAAATTATGGAAAATGGATACCTTGCACCCTTAAACAAGTACATTCCATTTTCAGATCAATCCCATATTTGAAGAACTTTGGACCTATTGTGCACAAGAAGAATCAAGGATTAGTGCAAAAGAGAAACCCCAAAATAAATATGATGATCAAGCCTTTAGAACAAGGTTCAAGAATTTCAAGAATAAAAAGAAGTTTGGCTCAAGGAAGAAACCAAATCAAGAGAAATATATGTCAACAATACAATGCTTCAACTGTTGAAAATATGGTCACTATAAGAATCATTGTCCCGAGTTAAATAAAAGGAAGGAAACACATGAAGCATCAGTTGCCGAAGAAAAGGAACCCTCAAAGAAGGCCAAGCAAGATGAAATAGACTTCTTCTGCTAAGACAAGGTAGCAATGTTTTTCATAATTCTTGTACATACCATGTTTACATAGTTTATGT
The DNA here is from genome assembly GCA_000966675.3 of Picea glauca. Taxonomy (NCBI): domain Eukaryota; kingdom Viridiplantae; phylum Streptophyta; class Pinopsida; order Pinales; family Pinaceae; genus Picea; species Picea glauca. The sequence goes on from JZKD02S2233884.1 coordinate 1,785,135, forward strand.
ACATATCTTGCATATGTATTTCTTAGAATATAATATGTTCAAAGAGAAACAATACCTATGGAAGAATAAGAAGATAAGGATTACCATCACGATGACTGCAAGTCAAGCAATACACATGAAAAGATGAAGTACATTGACAATCTTTGGTAACAATTCCTGTTGAAGCTATTAACATAAGGAATAGCTACAAGATAAGCCAAAATCAGAATCAAACTTGAAGAAACACGGAAGAAGTAAGAACAAAAGGAAGTCATCAATCAAAAGGAAATTAGAAAAATACTCATGACACTTTGAAAAAGGCAAGAAGGATGCAGATGAAAGCGTGGAACCTCCTAGATGGAGGGAGCCAATTATATAATTCCAAAATAAGAACATGCATTCATGCATGAAGCAAGGATTAGGAGGGAGAAAATCCTAAATAATATGATCCATTGAGTATTATGAAGTATCTATCCATGTTCCCATTGATGGTAGCAACCATGAAAAGTAGCACATGTTCAATTTGACTTTAGAAGAATAATTCTTCAAAAAGAAGCCTTAAAGTATCCCTGGTTGTCCATCCACATCCATGATCCTATGATGAAAGGAAGAAGTCGAAATATTCAGGGCATGGAATATATAGAAAACTCCATGGACCCAAGAGCTAAAGAGAAGCATGAGGAAGAACATGAAGATTCCAAGAGAGAAAGAAAATCCAGAATAACCAGTCATTATATTGAGAATCACAAGACTACCATATTGGTCTGAACCCACTAGAAGCAATCAAGTAGAGGAAATGGAAGTTATGATGAAGAAAAATGTATGGAAGACTTACGAATGGAAGCATTGTGAGATCCAGAACTAAAGGTTCTCCTAGATGGAGGGAGAGGAATATGATGATAACTTGTTCCAGTAACCAGAGATACCTCTACCTGAGGCATTATATCTTCTACAATCTCCATGGGTTGGAGTTTACATCAGATGAATGAAACGAATGTTCTCCAGAGTAATTGAATAAGAAGCATATGTAGAGAAACCTCATGTTTTTTATTTATACCAGAAAGAGACTCTTGTATGCAGATGGAAGAAGACAACTTGGTGCAGATCCTCCAATGAACAACAAAATCGTGGTGAAAACTTTCTATAACAAATATATTGTATCATAATGGTTACTCAGAAGTCTAGGATGATGGATTTGTAGTCCATGACAAAATCTCATGATGAGAGAAGAAGTGCCACTTGGATATGTTCCAGTTTGACCCTTGACATGATGTCATGAGCTAGCAGGAAACAAAAGAGTTGAATCCAACCATGATATACTCTAATGATAAAAAGTTATATGAAGCCTTCAAAGAAAACCATTGTTCCAGAAAGACCAAAGTACATTGATATTAAGAATTACATTCTTCGTAATGAGGTCCAGAAAATAGAATTGGTTCTCCAATATATCCCTACGGATGAGCAGATAGAAGATATTTTGATAAATCCTGTGTCAAAGATGGAAAAAGTTTGTGTACTCAAGAAACAAGATAGAGCTCATGGAGAGGACTTCCTTATTGAAAAGGGAAGAGATGAATCCTAGGTTGGGAGGGAGCAATGATGTGTTATTGATTTATGGACAATCATTTTTCAGTTTGAACAATGGTCCAAGATGAGTAATTCCTTTCCAGTTCAGAAAGTGGTTTGAGATTTATGACGAACACACATTTTCTATTTCAGAAAATGGTCCATATCGGATGATCATTTTCGTAATGAAAATGGTTCGATAGATTTTTGATGTACCATAGAAATCGATTCCCCTTGTGTCCAGTGTGGGGGAATGGCCTAGGACAATCTTTCTTCTTGACAATCACTCTCATTAGTGGTAAAGTAGAATGGTTCGCCTCATCGGGCAGTCATTCTTTCGAAGTTCACAACTATGAGAAGTTTCGAAGAATGGTCTGTTTTTGGAGGTTGGTGTAGGATAGTCATTTCCTTAAGAAATGGTTCAGACAGTCATTCTCTATGGAAGACTCATCCTCTCCAGGTTTCACTTTGTTTAGTGCCGGAGGAATGGCCTAGTCATGGATGATCTTAGGGGCTAAATTTCGCTCATGGGATAATTTTCCATGGTTTTTACAAAAATGAGATTCGCTATTTTAAAAATGATTCACCCAAATTCTATAGGATAAAATTATTTTACCTTAAAATTCACCAAAATTTTATAAAAACTATATAAAATCCTTGGAAATTTGAATATTTTTACGAAAATATTGCCAAACATTTATAGTTGTCATATGAAGGATTAGTAAGATTCGCCAAGGTCTCTACATTTTAAAATAAATTTCCATCCTTAAAATCATCCCTAGGCCTAGTTAGGTGAGTGGTCCATGTTCAGCAATCAGGGACAGGAATTCCCTAGGGGAGACTCATTCTCTCCAGGTTTCACTTTGTTTAGCATCAGACGAATGGCCCACTTAGGTGAATGGTCCAGGCTCATAAATCAGGACAATTATTCTTCTATTCTTGACAAGAGTAGTCCATATAGCTCATGGATAATGTTTTTACCTTATGAGGGAAGATGCTCTTCCAGATCTCACAGATGTGAGTGGAATAATGGCCTAGATGACTCAGTTTATATTATGATATTGTTTTTTTGTGTAGGTTTATATCAGATGATATGATTTCTATGAATACCTTTTGTCTCTAGACAATAGATGTATGCTACTATGGTGGATGTGTTCCACTTGTTGTGACTATGTTTCACTGATTAAGTAGTTGTGTGTTCGTGTACCACTAGATTGTATTTGTGTACTACTATGGATAGACACAATTGTGATCTATTCAATGACATTGTTTTGATTACCATGTATACTATCATTAGTGTTGATATTTTATAAGGCATATAGGTTGGGACAGATCTCTATGACTTGATTAGAAAATAATCTTAGATTGACATTCCTAGAGGAATGGTCTCTGTAGTCCATGGCATATTTTTTAGCTCCGTTGGAATAGTCATTCTTCTAGGACCTATGTCCGGATTAGAATAATGGTCCTTGTATCACTCTGTGGAGTGAGTGACTTATTCAACATCATTCCTGATTACTCAGATGGAGTATGGCTTCTAGAGATGATGTAGTTGATGGTATCAGATGATAGTGATAATGGTGCTCATGATCTAATCATGAGATAACATGTATAACTATGATGATGTTATCCGTTGAATGGTATGTTCGTGATCAATACCATTGCCTTAAATATCTCCCTAGCTAGGAGGGAGTGTTGATATTATGGTAGTTGCGGGAGGTATTTAACTCCACGTGTAACCCTGATGAGAATAAAATATTATGGGAAGCAAGAAGAAACCCTAAAGCATTAAACTTAACCCTAGAAGACAAGTCGACTCAAGGAAATAATCAATATTAAGTATTTAGTCTCTAGAATGAGAATTCGGCCCAGAAAGCTCAGGAAAACAACATAAATAGAAGTAGCAAGACCTCATTTGGTACACAAAAGCTCAAAATTTCAGCAATGTAAAAGTGCACACTGCAAAAACTGGGCAAGTGTGCAAGTCTAGGGAGCAACTACAGCCGACAGCTACTGCAATATGTATTCCTGGTTTAGGCTCAAAATTTCTATTGGTTATGGTTGGACTTTTTGATCAGTCTTGGTTATCTTTATGCATTATCCTTGGTTGGCTATTGGTTTTCTTTCGGAATCATTCTCTTTCAAGGTTAAGTTGATCGAGGGTGGCTTCGGCCTATGGTTGGGTGAAAATATTGTTATATCGTATATGGTTAAAAGAGAACATATATTAACTTCTAATAGTATCAACCCCACAATAAACCATTCTTTATGCTACACGTCTTGAATATGGACTTTCATTCCATCCAACAAGATTTTGAACCATTGGTCATAATCCTAGATGGATTCTCCTCCTTTCTTCTTGATTTCCTTGATTTTTTTAATGCATTGGGACTATGACTTCATCTATTGAATTCCTAAAGTAGGTCTTGCATATTCTCAGCCAACGACCTTTCCTGTTTCACTAGTGTAGCCGCTTTATATTTCATGTACCACGTTAGGGCCCTATCCTTGAACATAGTCTCAATTTGCATGATCTTAGTTGCATCATATGTAACTCTCTTTAGAGACCATATTGCTTCACAAGTGAACCAATGTTGCTCTACATCATCCCTACCCATTCCATGGAACATGGGTAACCTTAGTGTACCATCTTGATTTCCCATCTTCGAACTAGAACTAGTTTCTCCTTTCTTGTTGCGATGGGATAGATCTTTCCACACTAATATCGATTAGGGTAAAGTATTATTGAATTCTCCTTCCTCTCCACTTCTTTAATCACTTCTTTCTTCTTCCTCTCTTTTTTTGACTCCAATCTCCTCACTAATTGTAGTGTTTTCTTCTTGGTTAAAAATATGCAAAGGGGGTGGTACAAAAGGTTATTAACATTATCATGAGGTTACCTAAATATATATATACTTGCATCCATCCAATACCATCCATGGCTATCAAATTCTCTCCCCCACCACTAGGGGAGCCTCTATATTTCTTCTTGTATGGAACACTACCAATCTACGCCATCTCTTCCTAACCTAACTACATGCCACAATCGTGTGCTCCTGCCTCTGAGCCTATCCACACACTGCCAATACACCTTACACAAAATCACTCTCTCCTCTCCGCACATGGATTCTCTGCATTCCATCCCCTCTCCTGTTTAGTGCACTTCCACTAGGTCAAGAGACAAATTATCTTCTTATTGGCACCTCATGGTACTTCATGAAAAATTCTCTTCTTGTCAGTTTGTAACCATGTAGTGCTTCCTTATCCAAGTCTATGGGTGCACCAAAAATGCATTCCCATGCACCACACATGTGTTCTATTTCCTCTCTTAAGGTTGCAAGATATCACAACAACCAAAGGGTACATGATTCATCACCTAGGCCCTCACTAACACTATTGTCGCTACTGGTATCTTTGACACCAAGCCTCTTCACATGTTTTCCCTTGCTTGTGCTCCAATCTAGCACAACATCCTCGCCCACACCACTTCCTACTATGAGTTTACTCTTCCTTATGGGCCCAACACTTCATTGTGCACCCTTGGTTAACTCTTCTCTACTCCTTTGCTCATATTTATATCTCATCTCATCTCTTATTTCATATATCCAACCTATTTTTCTTCTCTTCTCTTCTGGGTCCATTCCAATCATCAACTCATCTAAAAAACTCCTAGGATCCTCTTCAATGGATCCATATTTTGGATCTTTTTCTCTTCAAGATCCATCTGCATCATTCTTCTCTCCACAAACAAAATTTTGATCCAAGGTGGAATTTATTCTACCATCCACATACTTGGACCTTCTTCAATATTTCTTTCATCCTTGTTGAAAGAATCACTATATTCTATAGAAAAATCAACAATGTATCCTTCCTTCACTCAAGAAAACTAAAAATCAATCTCCTAAAGCCAATCCTTATCTAGCACCTTCAATTTTTCAAGCTTATGTTTATCCCAAACTATTGGGTCTATTGGAAATGTAGTTGAATTGACTTTATCTTATATCGTTATCCATTCATTCTACAGACATGGAAATTATCCAAATAAGAGCTCATGCATATCTAAGTAGAGATATATTTCTTTACATTCCTTCACATTCACCAACATTTCTTGCATCTATCGCGGGTAAAACACATCTTCTCTCGCTTCTATCAAGTCTCAAATCTCTTCCTTAGAAGGATTCTAGCTCATTTTTTTTCCTCCATTGATATAAACAAGACTTGAGGTCCTGACAATGAGACCATTTGTTTGGGTGCAGTGTCATTGGTTCAGTCCATGCTTGCACGTGAACTGAACTTCTTAACACTGTGGAGATTTAAACCCAAGATTCATCTAGAGTGTTTCTAATAAAACCTAAAATCACCGACATATAAATCCTCGGCCAAGGATGAGAAAGGTATCACCCAAGATGCAGATAGGATCACAAATACCATAAGGTATTGTGTTAAAGATGGAGGATTAAACATATGAAACATTACTACAATTGGAATCCATATAACCCATGTCTGGCAAACTATTTTAGGTCTAAGAATTGAAACTATATACACACATAAGTAGCTCATGCACAACAAACACATGATAGATCATAATTTCCATATCTTTATTACTGGAAACATCATATCATACTGGAGACATATAGTACGCTGAAAATTTGATTAGGACAACCATAGGACTTCAAATCATTACTATTTATAATAGTGGGAATAGAATATGATGCACCATGCACCTTTCTTTTTTATGAGACAGAACAAAGACATAAGAATATATTCACAGTATCATAGGATTACAACATGATCAAAGTGAGGTTGAGGTTGATGGCCATTAAAATGTTTCCCATACTAACAATCTAACTCTTGTTTTGAGCTTACGACTCATTTTTATATATTTTACTTCTAGGCATCGTTGTCTCTTTATTATTTTCTCCACTCGCTTATCTAATCCAACTTCCTTGCATGTTTATGGTGTTTGTTAGCTCTCCACATAGACTCTTTTCATTAGGGGAAATACTAACATCCTAGCCAGCTCATCTTTTGGTCACCCCACATCTTCATCTGTTGCTGGAAATAATCATTATGGGATATTTCCTAGTGATTCTTTTCTTTATTCTGGTAGGAATATAATTGGTTTTCCTATGCAATTGACAAAAATTAGACCGATGCACACTTGGTAGTATTAATACTTGGCACGTTGCTGACAAACCGTGGTACGATGCACACGTTCTAGCATTTCTCTGTATGTTTCCTTATATGCATGAAAAAACTATGAAACGAGTGTGCACAACTCAGTTTGTGTGCACACATAAAATTGGACCCAAAACTTTGGGTGCCAACACTCTCTCCCCGTCACTTTGTATCTCCCTCCCTCTCTATTCCCCACTCTTCCCCATTTTTTCTCTTTACCTCTTTAACCCCCCTTCCTCTCATCCTCTCTCTCTACTCCCCCTCTTTGTATCCCTCTCCCTCCATATCACACAGTTGATGCATTGGAAGTGAATCGTTGGAGAACCGAGGATCATTATCTCAAAATTTTCGATGGTTTCAACAGGTTCATTATAATTCTGCCTAAAAAACCAAGTTAACATTTTCGCTCTATCTCTGGTGAAGCACCTTGTGTTCTTTTTAATGCTTTGTCATTGTAAAAAGTTCACTTCGATGTAGTTAGTATTTGGGAGCGTTTATTAAATGATTATATAATTAGAGTTTAAATCTAAATAATTTAGATTTAATTACAGTAAAAATTATCCATATTCATTACGATGAAACATGCTTCTGTAACTTATTTATTATCCATATCCTTTACAAATATCAAATTTAAATAATCTAAATCAAAATTATTTAAATTCAATATATCCGGTCTTAAAACGGTTTGTGTAAAATAAACCTTTAATCTAAAGTGGCCAAAGTAGACTTAGGCTAAGACCGCTTTAGGAGGATTCAAAGACTCATACCTTTCTCAAACAATGTTGGATTGGAGTGTCACTTGTTGTGTCACGAATAGCATGGGGATGCACCTCTAGTGAGCTAACATTTAATCAGTATAAAGACCGATGTAGCAAGTTCGGGCAATGAACCCTCGGTCATTCGTTTTGGCACTTCTTGGCGTTGGATTTTTTATTCTTTGAGTTTCGTTTGAATCACAATGGAGAGAATCATCTAATAGACATGTTTCCATGAATAAAAATTCATTTTTATGAATGCCAAAAATTGCACTCAAGGAATTGTTTAACCAAAGTTGGGGTCCTCCATTCGATGTTGTTTCACTCAAAATTGATTCCACAAGTTCATGTGTCATGTGTGATATATATAGGTCCTTAGTTTGTCCATTGACATTGTAGTGATGTGTCAATAATCTAAAATTATAAATCCTCCAAAATAGCCAACTCACATTAGAGTGCTTAGTATTGTTTAGGAGCTAAGGTGACCAATTTTCGTTCAAGATACGTTTCAGAGCTAGTGCAATACCAATAGGTGTTGTGATTAACTCATTTGATGTTAATTGGTTCTTTCATAGTCAATATTTAGTCATAACATCAAGAAGTGAAAACCAAACAAGATGGTACTTATGTGCATGAAGAAAGCTACTCGTGACACCATCAACTTGATTGTTAGTGTAATATGAAGTAGGTCAGGTACGATGGGTAATAGATGACCAATGATCTAATTCGACATGAAAATTTTAGTCACTAGAAACATTTAGGAGAATGAATGATGGACACAAAAAGAAGGATCCAAGCTAGCGGGGGATGAGATAAGCCTCAAGATGAAGGTGGGCCTTTCCCATCGGGTTAGCATTGGTGAGAAGAAGAATATAATCATCGATGATCTTGGAAATAATGAGGGATTGATATCCTTCTACTAGCACATCGATGATGAGAGAAGGAAAACTCATCAACAAGCAGTGCATCAACGAGGGGGAGATGAAATTCATCGATATACAATGTATCAAAGTGTCAGAGAGGATTGTTGTTGATATGTGATGCATTAGTGAAGGTGGAAGAAAGTTAGTTGCTGAGAGGCATGTGTATAACAAAGACAATCTTGTGAACATTATCGATGTGTTAGTGTTGATCACGTGAACTTCGTCGGTGATAATAAAGTGTGTCAGTGAGGTTTGGTGGAAGCACATCGGTACATCAATCAATTTCGAACAAAAGTGGATTATGTATTGGAGAAGAAATCACTTACACTCCAATGTGTTGGTGGAAGAAAGGACACACTCATCGATACAATATTTATCGGCGGAGGAAAAGGGGAATTAATGAAGTGTGGATCGATAGAACAACATGATCTCACTAGGAAATGGAAATAATAAATAAGGAAGAAAATAAGGAAAACTTAGTCTTATAAATTCACACAAGGCGGAAAGTGCAAGGGTTCTAGTAGGAAAAACTTGAGGGGGGACCAATTTATTGTCTTAGAAACATGATAAGATAAGAAAATTGGGAGGTTTTTTTGCACACGCAACAATCCGGTACAAATTTCCACTTGCAAGAGTTGCACAAACAAAAGTTCATCGTCGATCCTCAGAGCAGCTTCCTCGGTCTCAATTCTTGATAGGTGATTGGGTCCCACATTGTGTTTTCTTAGTTTAACCACAACTTCGAAGTCAAATTATTGAAATAGTAGCAACAAGTAGTAGATGTGGCCACCCAACGTTGATTTGTTAACTAAATAATTTAGGGTAAAATGATCAATAAATAATTTGGAGGACCCTTGCAATCAATGGAAGAACTTTTGCAAGTGATATATCATGGCTAGGCCTTCATGCTCAATTGTGGTGTAGTTTTGTTCGACATCCGATAAATTATTACTAGAAAATTAGACCGGATGATCAATGTTTCCCTCCTCTGGTTGGGATAGAATGATCCCAATGCAATGGACAAAGCATTGAAGAGGCCATGTAAGATCTTGGACCAGTTTAGAAAAATCAAAATGGGCATAGTAACTAGTTTTTCTTTCGTGGTGTCGAATCCTGCTAGCATTCTGTTGTTCAATAATATTGAATATCCTTGCAAAACAATATTGTCAATGGGGCTGCAATATTAACATAGTTATGGGTGAACCATTTGTAGTATCTTGTATGACCTAAGGTTGCATGCATTCCACGAACTGAAGTGGGGGCCACCATATCCAAGAAGGAGAAAATATTAGTTGGGTCCACAAGCAAGACATGTTTTCACACAATGTGCCCCAACAATATACCAAAGGGCATACAAAAGATACATTTCTTCAAATTTAAATAAATTTGTAGCTGGTGGAATGAATCCAACTTGAGCCAAAGGGATTGCATGTCTTCCTTTATTAGATTGAACACAATCCACTCTTCTTGAGGCTAAAGGGCATGATTGTCTATGTGAAGGACTCCCATTCAATAGAAAATGTGGTTTTAGCTTGATTTTCCTCTACAATCTAAACTTGATGATATCCAAGGAAAACATATGTGAATGAGTACGTTTCTCTGTCGTCAACATTTTCCAGTGCTTCATTTGTGAATGGTGTTGGGAAAGGGTCATGGACGTAGGTTGCATTTAGAATCCTAATATCAACACATATATGAATTTATTTGGTCTTTTTGGGTTGACTGACCATGGGCCTGACATAATCAGATTCTTCCACACAAACAATGATCCTGACATCCAACATTTGGTCTAGTTCTTTACACACATGTTCTTTTTACTTAGGATTTAGGAAATAGGGTCTTATTTTGACTGGATTGAGATTGCGTTTGAGTTGGCTCTTCATAGCTCCCAAGGATCCTACAATACTCTTCATCTCAGAAAAATTCCAAGGAACATGTCCTCATATTCTTTAAGGAAGTCAACGACTTGAGTGATTGTTTCCTTATGCTAGCAATCCCCAAGAATGGCCATATTGGGTGCTTCTTCCATCCCAATGTTGTGCCTATTGGTATTTATAGGGCGATTATAGTCTGGTGTATCCTTCTTAGTTTCCTTCCCCTTTAGCATGCATTCTCCTTCTCATTCTATTAATTGGATGTCACAAGGGTATTTCTCATCAATATTGTCCACATCAACCTTACATCAATGTATCACTTCTTTCAGTTTGGCCATTGACTCATGGTAGGAGTATACTACTCTAGGGATAGAAGCCTTTAGCTGTCGATGAAAAATGAATTCCTTAACTCGACGAAGCACCTCGCTGAGAAACATATTTTTTTTGGTGAATGGGAAGGTTGAAAGAAACTGGTAACTCATATGGGTCCACTCACTTATTTTCCTTCTTCATTCCTCTTGAATGTAGAAGATTCTAGGAGCCATATCCATGGTGTGGACAAATTGATGGACCCATTGGGCTTGAGGGATTTTCTTAGTAATCCAACATTGTTTACAAAATGAGATATGTTTAGAGTTGGTTGGCTAGTTCAAAGTCGATGATAGGATGGAATCAGACCTGTATAAACTTGGATACCTTCTCCAAGCTATGAATGTGTGAGAAGTGGGTCACCCAAAACCGTGTTTGGGTATCGCATACCACAACATCCATGGCTTGAAGTATCTTCTTCGTGGAAATGGTTCTCTCCATTTTTACTAGGAATGTTTCCACCGACCCTATGCTATCAGACCATGGGGCATTGGAAAGTTCAAACCCGATCCATTGCACTGCTTTTATGATTCGTTCAAATCTACACATGGACAATGTTTATAGCTTATTCTTCCATCCCTCTAGGGAATCATCAAAATATGTTTCATAAAATTTGATATTCCTCTAGCTTAATTATCCATATATGGTGGGGTTGATGTAGTCCTCCCTACACCCCATGACCTTGTAAATATTTTCAATTCCCAAGTTCCATGCATCATCATCTATGAGCTCATTGTAGTGGGAACCCTCATATGGGTCCAGTGGTGTGACTATGCATAGGGTGTCAGTTTCAAAGGGTATCCTCCTCTTCTTCAAGTTTAACTTTGCATTATTGTCAAAGGGCCATTAACTTCCTAGTAATACATGATATGGATCAGACTCATTAATAATATCAATGACTTCAAAATTGTCCCTTTTTTTCACTCCTTCTATGTTGAATTCGACTTGCTCCATTCGTCCTATGGGATAGATCTTGTATTGATTGGCCAATTGGAGAGGAATGGGTGACCAAACAATCTTGGGCTTACCCATCACTTCCCAATACTTCTTTAGAAAATTGTTCATGTAAGATCCCAGATCCAACATGACTCCATCCATGTCGTTCCCATCAAGCATTGTTGTCATGTTAAACTCTTGGCCAATGCACTTTTTCTTGCTGACCTGCAAGACATCCCTCTTCGGTAGCAAAGCCGATATGGTGAACTCTTCTCCTCTTTATTTCATGGAAGAAGTTAGCATCTAGGTCAACTTACTTCCATATTCTCGATCCTTAAGAAAGCATAAACAACAGTGAAGGAAGGTATTGACTTGCTCCTCAGCTTCTTCCATGCAACCTAAGTCATGTAAGGATTCTACATGCATTGTGTGTTGCAACTCTTCCTGGTGTTGTTCTTAATATTATTTTTTCTCAGCATGTCGCAACATATTTTGTTTGCATGCTTCTTCTATCGATATTTCAGTTGGGAGCTAAATTTCCTCACGTATGTGTGCCTCATCCAAAGATATTTGTGCCATGCACTATAGTTCTTTGTGTGTGATCTTATTCCATTGTTCTCTATGTCACCCACTGCACTTATTGATAGATCCATGCCTCCTCTAGCAACATTTGTGTCACCCTATAACTTCCTCTCAGATTCTCTCCTCTTGAAGAGACCTATGAGTCATGCGTTGTAGCTCCTCATATGCTATTTATTCCTCAAGGGCCCTCTTCCCCTCACGTAGATATTGTTTCTATTGAGTAGAATCAAACCTAGGAGGGGGATGGGGTGCCTTCATGATATTTTCATCCAGTTGTTGACTCAATCTTTCACCATGCTCAAAGTATACCCCAGTCTTCAACCCTCCATGGATTACTACATGGATGTTTGCTTCTCCATTCTTCTTTTTTTTTTTTCATGGCTCAACATGCACCATGTTATATTTAGTTTTCTTATCCTCCCACTTCTTCAATAACTCGAGACAATCCTAAGTTACATTTTTAGGACTATAAAAATATGTACAAAGAAAGTGTGGCTTAGTTCAAAATCGTGATACATGAGAAATATCACCAAACTTGAAACATGTGGGGGGTATACCACCTCCTCCACCATATGAGGTGTTGCGACTACTCCCATATCCACCTTGAGATCCTTCTTGATATACACCTCTATCGACGTCACCACACTCACAAGTATTTTTATCCTCTTATACCTAGAAAGAATCATGCATATTATCCTGCATTAACTAGAGGGAACAACATCTAATGATATCATGGACGATGAATTACATAATTCACAGAATGGTGTCTAAGTCATTGTTTGGTATATTTGTAATTTGGGACAATTGTGTGGCACATGGCCCCAATGTCTACATATTTCATGACATTTTGACTCTCCCGATGGAAACAGACTTGACGCACCTATCACCACATAATTTGGAAGGGATGGGTACTCGTCTTGATGATGGCCCTCTAAACGACATGTACTACACCATATGTGCTCACGCATGACGCTAGTTTTTTCAATATTTTTTAGTTGTATTTTTAGGTTGGGCATTTGCAACTAAACCTGGCGCAAGCCAAACAATATCTCTACACCTCCGGGTGTAGCCTCTAATCACATTGTGATTTTGACTACCTCATCCTGATTCGCCACCTTCTGGTGCATCAACCAGACTTGGATATGGGGTAGTTGTCGATATTATGGTAGCTGCGAGAGGTATTTACCTCCACATGTAACCCTGATGAGAATAGAATATTCTGGGAAGAAAGAAGAAACCCTAAAGCATTAAACTTAACCGTAGAAGACAAATTGGCTCAAGGAAATAATTAATATTAAGTATTTAGTCTCTAGAATGAGAATTTGTCCCAAAAAACTCACGAAAATAGTATAAATACAAGTAGCCAGACCTCATTTGGTACACAACAACTCGAAAGTTCAGTAGTGTAGAAGTGTGCACTGTAGAAACTGGGCAAGTGCGCAAGTCTAGGGAGAAGCTGCAGTTGACAACTCCTGCAATCTGTATTCCTAGTTTAGGCTTGGACGTTCTATTGGTTATGGTTGTAATTTCTTATCAGTCTTCGTTATATTTATGCATTAACCTTGGTTGGCTATTGGTTTGCTTACAAAATCATTTTCTGTCAAGGTTAAGGTGCTCGAAGGTGGCTTCGGCCTATGGTTGGGTGAAAATATTTTTATATTGTCTATGGTTAAATGAGAACATCTATTACTTTCTAATAGGTTACAGGCCCACACTATCTTTGAACAGTCTAACTGCTGGAAGATAGATTGGGAGGATTTTCTCAGTTATAGTTGCAGTTGTAGCCACTTTTTGCTGCAACAACAAAACCCTAACCCTCTTATTGAGGAACATTAAGTGAAGAGATTGACCTAATTTATATATAGCCTAGTGCGCCCTAGCCTAGCGCATCTATTAGTACTCTCAACAAGCTAAGATGCAAATTTTGAGTTTTTGGTCAAAATCAAGGGTTGACCAAGTAAAAGCAATTATGACTTACTCTATGAAGTCAGAAAACAAGTTAGAAGGGGCTTCTAACTTCAGAGCATTGAAGACAAGGATTGAACTCATCCTTGCCAAGAATAAATTGTTGGATATCATGAAAGGAAAGATCATGGAACCATAGTTCGAAGAAGGAAAAGAGAAGGAACCTCAGAACATTTCAATTATGGAGAAGTTCAAGGATAATGACATCAATTCCATGAGTATCATAGTGGACTCTATAAAATACCACTTGATACCCTACATCTCCCATGTTGACTCATCTAAGAAGATGTACCATGCCCTAACAAACCTATTCTTAGGCAGAAACATTGGACAAGTAATGAGTCTAAAGAATGAGCTTTGTGACATGAAAATGAAAGATGATGACAGCATAACATCATACCTTGTGAGAATATCTCAGTTAAGAGATCAACTACAAGCTATTGAAGAAAGCATTTCTAAGAAGGAACTAGTAAATATAGTACTCAATGGTCTTCCCAAGACATGGGATGCATTTTCCTCAAGCATGAACACAGGGAAGGAGTATCCCATATTTGAAGAACTTTGGACCTGTTGTGCACAAGAAGAATCAAGGATTAGTGCAAAAGAGAAACCCCAAAAGAAATACGATGATCAAGCCTTCAGAACAAGGTTCAAGAATTTCAAGAATAAAAAGAAGTTTGGCTCAAGGAAAAAACCAAATCAAGAGAAATATATGTCAACAATACAATGCTTCAACTGTTGAAAATATGGTCACTATAAGAATCATTGTCCCAATTTAAATAAAAGGAAGGAAACACATGAAGCATCAATTTCCGAAGAAAAGGAACCCTGAAAGAAGGCCAAGAAAGATGAAATAGACTTCTTCTTCTAAGACAAGGTAACAATGTTTTTCATAATTCTTGTACATACCATGTTTACATAGTTTCTGTACATATCTTGCATATCTATTTCTTAGAATATAATATGTTCAAAGAGAAACAATACCTATGGAAGAATAAAAATATAAGGATTACCATCACGATGACTACAAGTCAAGCAATACACATGAAAAGATGAAGTACATTGACAATCCTTGGTAACAATTCTTGTGGAAGCTATTAACATAAGTAATAGCTACAAGATAAGCCAAAATCAGAATCAAACTTGAAGAAACATGGAACAAGTAAGAAAAAAAGGAAGTCATCAATCAAAAGGAAATTAGAAAAATACTTGTGACACTTTGCAAAAGGCAATAAGGATGCAGATGAAAGCATGGAATCTCCTAGATGGAGGGAGCCAATTATATAATTCCAAAATAAGAGCATGCATTCATGCATGAAGCAAGGATTAGGAGGGATCAAATCCTAAATAATATGATCCATTGATTATTATGAAGTATCTATCCATGTTCCCATTGATGGTAGCAACCATGAAAAGTAGCACATGTTCAATTTGACTTTAGAAGAAGAGTTCTTCGAAAAGAAGCCTTAAAGTATCCCTAGTTGTCCATCCACATCCATGATCCTATGATGAAAGGAAGAAGTTGAAATATTCAGGGCATGGAATATATAGAAAACTCCATGGACCCAAGAGCTAAAGAGAAGCATGAGGAAGAACATGAAGAATCCAAGAGAGAAAGAAAATCTAGAACAACCAGTCATTATATTGAGAATCACAAGACTACCATATTGGTTTGAACCCACTAGAAGCAATCAAGCAGAGGAAATGGAAGTTATGATGAAGAAAAATGTATGGAAGACTTATGAATGGAAGCATTGTGATATCTAGAACTAAAGGTTCTCCCGGATGGAGGGAGAGGAATATGATGATAACTTGTTCCAGTAACTAGACATACCTCGACGTGAGCCATTATATCTTCTACAATCTCCATGGGTTGGAGTTTACATAAGATGAATGAAACGAATGTTCTTCAAAGTAATTGAATAAGAAGCATATGTACAACAACCTCAAGTTTTTGAGTTATACCAGAAAGAGACTCTTGTCTGCAGATGGAAGAAGACAACTTGGTGCAGATCCTCCAATGAACAACAAAATTGTGGTGAAAACTTTCTATAACAAAGATATTGTATCATAATGGTTACTCAAAAGTCTAGGATGATGGATTTGTAATCCATGACAAAATATCATGATGACAGAATAAGTGCCACTTGGATATGTTCCAGTTTGACCCTTGACACGATGTCATGAGCTATCAGGAAACAAAAGAGTTGAATCCACCATGATGTACTCTAATAATAAAAAGTTATATGAAGCCTTCAAAGAAAACCATTGTTCCAGAAAGACCGAAGTACATTGATATTAAGAATTACATTCTTCATAATGAGGTCTAGAAAATAGAATCGGTTCTCCAATATATCCCCATAGATGAGCAGATAGAAGATATTTTGATAAATCCTCTGTCCAAGATGGAAAAAGTTTGCGTACTCAAGAAACAAGCTGGAGCTCGTGGAGAGGACTTCCTTATTGAAAAGGGAAGAGATGAATCCCAGGTTGGGAGGGAGAAGTGATGTGTTATTGATTTATGGACAATCATTTTTCAATTCGAACAATGGTCCAAGATGAGCAATTCCTTTCCAATTCGGAAAGTGGTTTGAGATTTATGACGGACACGCGTTTTCTAGTTTAGAAAATGGTCCATATCGGATGATCATTTTCGTAATGAAAATCGTTCGATAGATTTTTGATGTACCATAGAAATCGATTCCCCTTGTGTCCAGTGTGGGGGAATGGCCTAGGATAGTCTTTCTTCTTGACAATCACTCTCATTAGTGGTAAAGTAGAATGGTTCGCCTCGTCAGGCAGTCATTCTTTTGAAGTTCACAGTTGTGAGCAGTTTCAAAGAATGGTCCATTTTTGGAGGTTGGTGCAGGACAGTCATTTCCTTAAGAAATGGTTTAGACAGTCATTCTCTATGGAAGACTCATCCTCTCCAGGTTTCACTTTATTTAGTGCCGGAGGAATGGCCTAGTTAGGTGAATGGTCCATGTTCAGCAATCAGGGACAGGCATTCCCTAGGGGAGACTCATTCTCTCTAGGTTTCACTTTGTTTAGTGTTAGACGAATGGCCCACTTAGGTGAATGGTCCAGGCTCAGAAATCGGGACAATTATTCTTCTATGCTTGACAAGAATAGTCCAGATAGCTCATGGCTAATGTTTTTACCTTATGAGGGCAGATGTTCTTCCAGATCTCACAAATGTGAGTGGAATAATGGCCCAGATGACTCAATTTATATTATGATATTGTTTTTTTGTGTAGGTTTATATCAGATGATATGATTTCTATGAATACCTTTTGTCTCTAGACAATAGATGTATGCTACTATGGTTGATGTGTTCCACTTGTTGTCACTATGTGTCACTGATTAAGTAGTTGTGTGTTCATGTACCATTGGATTGTAGTTGTGTACTACTATGGATAGACACAATTGTGATCTATTCAATGACATTGTTTTGATTACCATGTATACTATCAATAGTGTTGATATTTTATAAGGCATATAGGTTGAGACAGATCTCTATGAATTGATTAGAAAATAATCTTAGATTGACATTTTTAGAGGAATGGTCTCTGTAGTCCATGACATAGTTTTTAGCTCCGTTGGAATAGTCATTCTTCTAGGACGTATGTCCGGATTAGAATAATGGTCCTTGTATCACTCTGTGGAGCGAGTGACTTATTCAGCATCATGCCTGATTACTTAGATGGAGTATGGCTTCTAGAGAAGATGCAGTTGATGGTATCAGATGATAGTGATAATGGTGCTCATGATCTAATCATGAGATAGCCTGTACAACTATGATGATGCTACCAAATGAATGGTATGTTCATGCTCAAGACCATTTCCTTAAATACCTCCCTAGCTAGGAGGAAGTGTTGATATTATGGTAGTTGCAGGAGGTATTTACCTCCACGTGTAACCCTGACGAGAATAGAATATTATGGAAAGCAAGAAGAAACCCTAAATCATTAAAATTAACCCTAGAAGACAAGTCAACTCAAGGAAATAATCAATATTAAGTATTTAGTCTCCAGAATGAGAATTCGGCCCAGAAAGCTCAGGAAAACAACATAAATAGAAGTATCCAGACCTCATTTAGTACACAAAAGCTCAAAATTTCAGCAGTGTAAAAGTGCACACTGCAGAAACTCGGCAAGTGTGCAAGTCTGGGGAGCAACTACAGCTGACAGTTGCTGCAATATGTATTCCTGGATTAGGTTCAGACTTTAGATTGGTTATGGTTGGACTTTTTGATCAGTCTTGGTTATATTTATGGATTATCCTTGGTTGGCTATTGGTTTTCTTCCAGAATCATTCTCTTTCAAGGTTAAGTTGATCGATGTTGGCTTCGGCCTATGGCTGGGTGAAAATATTGTTATATCATTTATGGTTAAACGAGAACATATATTAATTTCTAGCAGTATCAACCCCACAATGAACCATTCTTTATGCTACACATCTTGAATATGGACCTTCATCCCATCCAACAAGATTTTGAACCATTGGTCATAATCCCAGATGGTTTCTCCTCCTTTCTTCTTGATTTCCTTGATTTTTTTAATGCATTGGGACTCTAAGTTCAGCTATTAAATTCCCTAAGTAGGTCCTGCATATTCTCATCCAACGACCTTTCCTGTTTCACTAGTGTAGTCACTTTATATTTCATGTACCACATTAAGGCCCTATCCTTGAACGTAGTCTCAATTTGCATGATCTTAGTTGCATCATATGTAACTCTCTTTAGAGACCATATTGCTTCACAAGTGAACCAATGTTTCTCTACATCATCCCTACCCATTCCATGGAACACGGGTAACCTTAGTGTACTATCTTGATTTCCCATCTTTGAACTAGAACTAGTTTCTCCTTTCTTGTTGCGATGAGATGGATCTTTCCACACTAATATCGATTAGGGTAAAGTATTATTGAATTCTCCTTCCTCTCCACTTGTTTAATCACTTCTTTCTTCTTCCTCTTTTGTTTTGACTCCAATCTCTTCACTAACTGTAGTGTTTTCTTCTTGGTTAAAAATACGCAATGGGGGTGGTACAAAAGGTTATTAACATTATCATGAGGTTACCCAAATATATATCTACTTGCATCCATCCAATACCATCCATGGCTATCAAATTATCTTCCCCACCACTAGGGGAGCCTCTATATTTCTTCTCGTATGGCACACTACCAATCTACGCCATCTCTTCCTAACCTAACTACGTGCCACAATCGTGTGCTCCTGCCTCTGAGCCTATCCGCACATTGCCAATACACATTCCATGTATCAATCCGAAATGCATATTGACACCTTATGCAAAATCACTCTCTCCTCTCCGCACATGGATTCTCTTCATTCCATCCCCTCTCTTGTTTTGTGCACTTCCACTAGGTCAAGAGACAAATTATCTTCTTATTGGCACCTCATGGTATTGCATGAAAAATTCTCTTCTTGTCAGTTCGTAACCATGTAGTGCTTCCTTATCCAAGTCTATGGGTGCACCAAAAATGTGTTCCCATGCACCACACATGTGTTATATTTCCTCTCTTAAGGTTGCAACATATCACAACAACCAAAGGGTACAGGATTCATCACCTAGGCCCTCACTAATACTATTGTCGCTATTGGTGTCTTTGACACCAAGCCTCTTCACACGTTTTCCCTTGCTTATGCTCCAATATAGCACAACATCCTCTCCCACACCACTTCCTACTATGAGTTTACTCTTCCTTATGGGCCCAACACTTCGTTGTGCACCCTTGGTTAACTCTTCTCTACTCCTTTGCTCATATTTCTATCTCATCTCATCTCTTATTTCGTATATCTAACCTATTTTTCTGCTCTTCTCTTCTGGGTCCATTCCAGTCGTCAACTCATCTAAACAACTCCTAGGATCCTCTTCAATGGATCCATATTTTGGATCTTTTTCCCTTCAAGATCCATCTGCATCATTCTTCTCTCCACAAACAAAATTTTGATCCAAGGTGGAATTTATTCTACCATCCACATACTTGGACCTTCTTCAATATTTCTTTCATCCTTGTTGAAAGAATCACTATATTCTATATAAAAATCAACAATGTATCCTTCCTTCACTCGAGAAAACTAAAAATCAATCTTCTAAGTCCAATCGTTATCTAGCACCTTCAATTTTTCAAGCTTATCTTTATCCCAAACTATTGGGTCTATTGGAAATGTAGTTGAATTGACTTTATCCTATATATTTATCCATTCATTCTACAGACATGGAAATTATCCAAATAAGAGCTCATGCATATCCAAGTAGAGATATATTTCTTTACATTCATTCACGTTCACCAACATTTCTTGCATCTATCGCGGGTAAAACACATCTTCTCTCACTTCTATCAAGTCTTGAATCTCTTCCTTAGAAGGATTCTAGCTCATTTTTTTTTCCTCCATTGATGTAAACAAGACTTGAGGTCCTAAAAATGAAACCATTTGTTTGGGTGCAGTGTCGTTGGTTCAATCCATGCTTTCACGTGCACTGAACTTCTTAACACTGTGGAGATTTAAACCCAGGATTCATCTAGAGTGTTTCCAATAAAACCTAAAATCACCGACATATAAATCCTCGACCAAGGATGAGAAAGGTATCACCCAAGATGCATATAGGATCACAAATACCATAAAGTATTGTGTCAGAGATGGAGGATTAAACATATGAAGAATTACTACAATTGGAATCCATATAACCCATGTCTGGCAAACTATTTTAGGACTAATAATTAAAATTATCTACACACATAAGTAGCTCATGCACAACAAACACATAATAGATCAGAATTTCCATATCTTTATTACTAGAAACATCATATCATACTAGAGACATATAGTACGCTGAACATTTGATTAGGAAAACCATCGGACTTCAGATCATTACTATTTATAACAGTGGGAATAGAATATGATGCGCCATGCACCTTTCTTTTTTATGAGACAGAACAAAGACACAAGAATATATTCACAATATCACAGGATTACAACACGATCAGAGTGAGGTCGAGGTTGATGGCCATTATACTATTTCCCATACTAACTATCTAACTCTTGTTTTGAGCTTACGACTCATTTTTATATATTTTACTTCTAGGGAGCATTGTCTCTTTATTATTTTCTCCACTCGCTTATCTGATCCAACTTCCTTGCATGCTTATGGTGTTTGTTAGCTCTCCACATAGACTCTTTTCATTAGGGGAAATATTAACATCCTAGCCAACTCATCTTTTGGTCACCTCACATCTTCATCTGTTGCTAGAAATAATCATTATGGGATATTTTCTAGTGATTCTTTTCTTTATTCTGGTAGGAATATTCTTGGTTTCCTATGCAACTAACAAAAATTAGACTGATGCACACTTGGTAGTATTAATACTTGGCACGTTGCTGACAAACCGTAGTACGATGCACACGTTCTATCAGTTCTCTATGTGTTTCCTTATATGCATGCAAAACTATGAAACGAGTGTGCACAACTCAATTTTTGTGCACGCATAAAATTGGACCCAAAACTTTGGGTGCCAACACTCTCTCCCCATCACTTTGTATCTCCCTCCCTCTCTATCCCCCACTCTTCCCCATTTTTTCTCTTTACCTCTTTAACCCCCCTTCCTCTCATCCTGTCTCTCTACCCCCCCTCTTTGTATCCCTCTTCCTCCATATCACACTCTCAAAAACTCCCTCTCTACCCCCATTCTCTCTTTGCCTCTTTCTAATCCCTTTCCCTCTCTCTCTCCCTTGATGCTCTCTTTCTCTCTCTCTAATCCCCCTATATCTCTCCCTCTCCCTCCCTCTGACACTCTCAAACAATAACTCTCTACCCTTATTGTCTTGATCTCTCCCCCTCTCACACTCTCACAACCTCTCTCTCTACCCTCCTCCTTAATATATCTCTCCCACTCTATCCCATTACC
>JZKD02S2233884.1:1830916-1867493 GCA_000966675.3 Picea glauca
TTTGACAAAACCAAGAATTCGAGTTTAACAGCCTCCTAAACTCGAATGATTCTCCCCTTATTTCCCTCAACGGGCTTAACAATTCACCCAGAATAGGGAGCGCTCTTTGAAGAAGATCACAGAGCGTTATAATGCTCCTAGAAAGGTCCCTAGAAGCGCCAGTGCTTCAGAATTGGATAGCGCTCCTGTAAAGGGGTGGAAAAGCGTTGTAACGCTTCTCAGACATGGTGGAGGGGCGCCAGCGCTCCTCAGGTAGTGTTAGAGGAGCGTTCCCCTTCCAAAACCTTGATTATGAAGCCCTCCAAAGTGTCAAGAGATGTTTGACTCCAGTAAACCAATTTTCTTCCTTCAAACTGAGTAAATGAGGTGTTTTAAGTGTCTCTGTGATGTCGTCATTAGGGTAACATAATCCAGCAGTATTTACGACACCCTTATAACCCACTTGTGACATTTGCGACAAGTTGTATAGGAGTTGCGACACTTGCGACAAGCGAGAGGTATGTGCGACACTTATCCAGTTGAGTGATTTGGATGTGTAACAATCACGACCTGTAGGGGTCAAAAGTGATTTAACATACTTTTCACAAGAGGTAACCACACAATTGATAAGCACTATGCAGCATTATAGTAATACTTAGAAGTATATTAGTGATAAAAGAAATAATAGTTAGGGGGATTAGGAAGGTCATGGTATTAAGGCGGGATGAGAGAAGTCATACCTATACCAAATTTAGAATATTTGGAGGAGTTTAAGGTATAAAGGCCCAAGTACAAACTAAGTGATGGAACAAATAGACATGAAAGGTGGTTAATAGGATGTAGGAGGATACAACAACAAAGAGGTATGTAGTTAGCAATAGGACATGTGCCGATAGCATGGAGAACTAGAGTAAGTTATGGAAATAATTACCCGTATTGCACTAAAAGTTATGGTAGTAAATTCTATTGTCGATAGACATTAATTATGAGATCATCCCTAAAGAGATAGATAATAAGTTGGGTATCATGGTGGGGAAGTCACCCAACAACTATTTAATGCTCGAATGGATCACTTCCATTCATTATTTTTACAGAGAGAGAAGAGTGCAGAGAAAAAAATTAGAGTTTAGATCATAGAACCGAGTGAAGAGAAACCAAAATTCCATGAGAATTATAGTTTTAAGTGAATCAGTGTCAGGAATTCATCACACACAACCCTATGGTGAGACCAAAGAAGATCTCCCACTCAATGTGGTAGTACAACAAACCTTCAATGCCAAGAAGTTGACTAGGATAATGTCTTCCGAAAGCAATCCTAAAAGAACAAAGGAAACTCTAGGTAGTAAAATACCAAAACGTGCATGAGCCCGAACATTTTAGGGATGATTTTAGGGGCTAAATTTCATTCATGGGTTAATTTTCCATGTTTTTTCCCAAAAACAGATTCACTATTCTAAAAATGATTAGTCCAAATTCTATACGATAAAATTATTTTACCTTAAAAATTGCCAAAATTTTATACAAACAATATAAAATCCTTAGAATTTTTAATATTTTTACAAAAATATCTCCAAACATTGTATACTTGGCATATGAAGGATTAAAAATATTCGCCAAGGTTTCTACATCTTAAAATAAATTTCCATCATTAAAATCATCCTTGCCCAAGATCCTGAGTGCAATAGGTATCACACGCACTTTGTTAGGAAGGGTTCCCCAACATAAATACATAGATTTCAACATACAAGATGAATTGTAGTTCCCAAAAATATGCTTTGATGCATACACATAGGTTATACCATGGGTTGAGGGAAAAATATTAGTGGTCACCAAGAAATGAGCCAAGCTCATTAAGAAATCAAGGATAGTGTCATTAGTGGATTTTCAACATTTTAGGAACATCCTATCCATTGATTCATGCTTCAGATTCTTACTCAAATGATCGCATGGAGGGTTCCTCTAGCTATGTAAGGCATACTAAGTCGACTTCAACATAGTGCACCAATTCTCAGGGCTTCCTACAAAAGTATATATCTATATGATGTGATAGAAGTTAAAGACTTTGCAAAATAGGAGGTGTACACAAAGCATGGTATGCACAGAGGATCAAGCACTTTTTTAGGAAGGGTTCCCCAACATAAATACACAAATTTCAACATACAAGATGAACTGTAGTTCCCAAAAATATGCTTTGATTCATACACATAGTTTATACCATGGGTTGAGGGAAAAATATTAGTGGTCACCAAGAAATGAGCCAAGCTCATTAAGAAATCAAGGATAGTGTCATTAGTGGATTTTCAACATTTTAGGAACATCCTATCCATTGATTCATGCTTCAGATTCTTACTCAAATGATCGCATGGAGGGTTCCTCTAGCTATATAAGGCATACCAAGTTGACTTCGACATAGTGCACCAATTCTCAGGCCTTCCTACAAAAGTATATATCAATATGATGTGATAGAAGTTAAAGATTTTGAAAAATAGGAGGTGTACACAAAGTATGGTATGCACAGAGGATCAAGATCAGCGATGATTTTAGATATGAATGACACTAATGTTCGATTCAACACACAAATATTTGCCTGCAAAATGTTGTGCAAGTGCCACAAGGATGAATTCTCACCAGGTGTAATTCTCACCACAAAGTGGTGCATTTAAGGAGTCAGGATGGATTGGGAATGATAATTATTGAATGGTTTCATTCAAGACTTCTTGGAGGTGTGGGACCTTGACAAGGAGTTTCACTAAAATTGGGAGTGTTGGTGCAATTATTTGCATAATATATTACCAAACATAAATTATCAACCAGGATTCGTAATCAATAGATTTGATGCACTATATGTGCCAATAACAGATAGGTTCCTATGTCTGTTTAGTATAGCTTAGATAAGAAAACCATCAATAACAAAATATTGTGTTTTGAATGATAACACTCTTCACACAATTCATAAATTAGAAAGCAAAACTTGCAATCACGCACTCAAAAGATTTTTCTCAGATAATGCCTTGTCCATTTACAAGCTCATGAAGTGGAAATATGGACTTTAAATTTGTTATCTGTAGCTAATATCCTTAAAAAGAACTAACAAGCAAATATAGGCACACTTCAACAATAACAAAAGATAAAGCTCATAGTAAAATGCTCAAGCAAACATTCAATTGAAAAGGCTCTTGCTCACATAACATATATGTTCATTATAGGCTCATGAGAAGAAGAGATGAAATCAGATCTTGTTCCTTGTATCAATTGAAAACGATAATCAACAATTCACTCTTAAACAAAAAACAATCATAACTCTATTTACTCCAATCAAACCTGTGTAGTACAGAAAATAGTCAATATAATTGAGAGGCTTCATTAAATGGTGCATGAAGGTGAGAGATGAAGTCTGATCTCATTTCCTATAACAACTCACTTCAAACTTGCAAGAAATTCTTATCTAATTCTGCACACACTTCAAAATCAATTGTTGCATCCCAAACATAAATTTAATGCAATCTTACAATCTTGCAATTCTAGAAATTACTTCATTTCTACATAGGAAACATAATTTTTAATGAGATGTTCCATTTAATGGTTTATGTAATGCGAATGATGGACTCCCAACTATTCCTGTACTGCCACACTTTGCAATCAATTCGAACAGTGAAATAAAAAATGAAATCAAAACAACAAGTACAAGAAATAGAAATCTATGCTAATAATTTACAATGATCTTACCAAGCTGGATCGGTGGGCCCTTGCCGATGCCAACATGGAATATTTTATATCATAAGATGGTAAATGCTAAGAGACACACAGGATCCTTGAATTCAAACTTCCATTGATCTTCAACAAATAAATTTACAAAAAGGGTTGGTTCAGAAATCTAATTTGCAACATACTAATTCCTCTTTCTTCAAGAACCAATCTTACATCATAATAATTCCTCCTTAATCCAACCTATGAGGTCTTATTTATACATAAAATCCATGAAGGAATGGATGAAACCGAATCCCCAAACTAAGAAAACAATTTTTACAATTATAGGATAAATCCCAAAAATCTGTGTTTTTTAACAATTTGGGCAGATTTGAGTTACTCCCCCACCCATATCTCCAAAGCCAATTCTAATTTTGAAAAACAACCCTCATTTTACTCAATTTGTCATATTCTGGACAAAACCCATGTATTATAATTTCTAGAGCTAATACCATATGCACGAAAATCGAGGCACAAGTTGGCCGTTTGATTTTTTTTGCTAATTTTGATAGAATTATTCCCCTTGAGATGGAGGTCCACACGTGTGATATGGGTGAATTCTGACAAATGTTTCCTCATAAAAATATCATTCTGGACAAAACCCATGAGCCCAATTTTCTTCCAGAAACATTCAAAAATTCTGAATTATGTCTAGTACCGGATTAGCACAAGCTGGTACCGGAATAAGTGGAGCCTTGGTACCAAAATAGACTGGGTACTGGATCATGCTTGTTAAGAGTCAAAGTGATTAGGATCATACATAATCAATAATTTAATCAAATTAACTCAATAAAACTAAACAAATCATTCTTTAATCATAAGTTACCACTTATGCACATGAACAAGGTCATCGAGTGTATTTATGGAGGAAACAGTCAATTAGATACACATGGCATATGTAAAATAGGATCAGATAGGGGGTAATATAGGGCATTAGAAGTGTCAAAATGGAGACTCAATAGGGAGTTTCTCATGTTGGCCATTATAATATGGAATTAATCACCATGTTGCAAGTACGACGTAGAGGTGTTTTCATCCTTCCCTGCATTGAAATTTCTAGAGTTGCAATACAACAAGGATAACAATATCTTCTATGCGAATAACACAACTTTCAAGTAATGGTGTACATAATTTATTTAGGAAACTATGCAAGCACTCTATAAACCATACAACCTCATTAACAAGTATGAGGGATATCTCTAGTTTGAATATACTTTTCATAATGTTTTCATCACTGATCCAGATGGATGTCGATGGCCTCCCACCTATTTCAACTGACTCATTTTGGCAGTTTTCTAGTTTGACATTTTTTCCCTAGTTTTCGGGTCCCTGACTTGTGGGGCCATTTTGAGGCCCTAAAGAACGTTTTTTAGGGATTTCCACGATCAAAATGACCTTAGATAGATAGAAGAAAAATGTGTAGTCCTCAGATAGAGCTTTCCAACAGGATATCATGCGCCTAAAATGAAGATCGTATGAGAAAGTTACGACCCCATGAAGTTGATGTACTAACTTACCCAAACAGGACCCACATGACTTTTGGTGCTTCATCTCCTAGCATTAGGGTTTTTGGATGTCTAGGGTTTTTAACATTCTTGTTTATTGTAAAAATGCCTTCAGATCCTCATTGTAATGATCTTCTTGTGAATGAGAATAAATGTCACATCTCTTCTCAGAGGTAAGCCGCTACCATTCTAGTAAGCTTGTTTCTGCTGCATTTTACAGTTTCATCTTATTTCCTTATTGAATAGAAACCAGTTTTACTATATATCTGTTATTCTATGTTAAACATATTTTGATAATAATCTATATTCATTTCATTTTGCAAATATATTATGGATCAGTGGTATCAGAGCGATCTTCCCCTTTTTGTTCTTAATGCATGTCCCCAACGAGGTTAGGGTACAAATAATTGGGTCTCGAGCTTGTTTCTCTTGAGGAAACAATTTCTCACATGCCCAAACGACCTCTCATGGAAGAAGAAAATAAAGATGACAGGACAAGATATCCCTTCAAAATGTTGCTCGAGGAATCCCTCATGCAACAGAGGAATGAGATGATGGATAGTTTTGTGCAAATCCTTCGATGGCTACCAAAAGACGATGCATCTTCCTCAAAAAAAGGCGCCGCCCCTTTCAAGGTACAAATCAACTTAGATATTCCTATATTTGAAGGCCATATAGACACAGATGTGGTAGACAAATGGTTGAATCTTCTAGAAGGGTATTTATCTATCCATAACTTCTCGAATAGAGAAAATATTACTTTTGCGCTCCTCAAAGTTGTCTCCCATGTCAAAGATTGGTGGGAAACTTTCTGTGAGCAAAAGGAAACATAGGAACCCTCATTATTTAAAGTCACAATCACTTGGGAGTAATTTAGGGATGATATTAAGGAACAATACTACCCTATAGGAAGTTTTGATGGCCTATACACAAAATGGACCACGCTACAGCAGGAAAGAAACCAATAGGTGCATGAGTTCAAAAATGTCTTCCATACATTGTGCACCAATTTGGGTATCAAAGCTTATGAGAGACATTTGGTGCTAAAGTTTCACGACGGTCTGCATAGATACATATACACTGAAATGGAGTGGTGCGGACCCTCCCCTTTGGGGTTGCATGACCTCCAGGTATAGAATCATTCAAACACCTAAGTTGGATCGACTCTTCATCTCCCCGCTAGAACCCAATGAAAATTAATCATAAGTCCCTCTTTCTCCAAAGTATGGGTCCTATCAACCTCGCGAATCTCTTCTTGACCATTTGAAGAAAGTGATCTCTTCTTGACCCTTTGAAGAAAGTGACAGCGACACTATTTTTTTGTGTTAGGCCCTTTCTATGATATGACCTCAGGCTATGAACCAGAGCTAAACCATGGAAAGCACTTTAGATTTTGGGTTTTGTCTTTCCCACAACAACCCACTTCTTATTCCTTGAAATATGAATCGACAAACTCAAATGGCACAAGGATCAACGGTCCTCGTCACTCCCTTATATCTACAACTGTGATCTATTCAGACTGCGGCCTTCGGGAGTCTCACCCCTCTAATATCCTCTTATCTTTCAGAGCACTACTCCTATGAATTATGTGGATCTCCTCCATGCATCCCTTCTAGATCTAATGGCATGGATTCACTCCTCCCTTCATGACTTCATAAAGACTGCTCTTTTCTCTTGGCAAATCTTCTGTAGCTCTAAATATTGGATCTCTTGTTCTTTCACCACCTGTCTCCTCTTGGTGATGGACGATTTGTCTTTCCTTCAGGACTTCAGCAATTCCTTCCTCCTTGTGTACACTTATCACTTATATTCCTGAGACTTGGACTATTCTCAGCCCTTTTCTGCACTCCTTGGAGGAATTTTGCGCACGACAACGCTAACTCTTCTGAGCTTTTTCTTGACTCAAACCTCCAAGGTTCTCGGATCTTCTTCGTCCTTCCAAAGACTTTCTATTGCCCTTCTGGTGACTCTATTCTCTTTCTCCTCAGATTGTAAGATGATATTGCTTCTCTTTTGGTGCACTCCCTATGCTCGATTAAGCCTTCAGATGACTTCTTCCTAAATGCTTTCAGGTTTACCAAGGTAACTCCTTTACCCCACTCAATGCACACTTATAGAGCTTTCTTTCCTCAGAGTGTTCAACAAATCTGGGACATCCTTCAATAACTCCAACACTCCAGAATGTGTTGGTCCTGTGCGCACTCGCAGTTACTCAATGCCCTCCTGGAAGAGTCCGACAGAGTCTTCAGTAACTTTGTACCACAATTACTCCTGTGTAATCTTTCCTCCGAGGTGTTCAAAAACCTTGAAGTTATTCCTTGAGTCTGTGAATTATTATGGTGTGCCCTCCTAGCATGTTCTCCTCTTACTCGAAAGAGTTCAGAAATGCACTCCTTACGTCAACTCACAAATTTTCAACTCTTTATCATGCACTCCTTTCACTTAGCCTAAAGAATCTAGACCTAATTCATCACACTCACAGATAGAGGATTTTATCTCTATCCCTGCAGACGAATTATAACATACATCTAAGAGTCTAAAATGTAACTAAGTCTTTCCTCTCATCAACATCCCAATCAACAACCTCTATTGGGAAACAATGCAAATATTTATACAAGAGGGGCTCGACGAGCTTCCCTCCAAGATAAGTTGGTGGTGTCTAATCACCATTCAAAACTACTGACTAATGAGACAGATTACAATGAGTGGAAATCCGATATGAATTGGATGTATATCCCTCCTACTGTCATCCACTTAAGGCAACCTCATCTACAACTTGTGTGAGACCACAACTTGGATCTTCCAGCGTGACAACATTAATTTCCTTAATTACAATTTCAATTTCAAAGGAAAAATGAGAGGGCAGTGCCTATCCCTTCCTTGAATGTGCACCAATGTGCTAACTAGCTGGCGTGTGCTGAGGTGGTGAAATTCTCCTGCTTCATACTCCATGGATAGGAAAATTCATGAGATCTTGCTCATGAGATTCCCATATTTGTTGAAATCCTCTTGGATCCCAAAATTTCTCATGGAGTTGTTCTCTTGCTCCTCTACTTTTCTTTTTTTGCTCTTGCTACTCGTGCATGTCTTCATCTGTCCAGCTTCTCCTTGCTGACAACTTCTTCTATTGACTTCAACATCAACTCCCTTATCTCCTGTATCACCTCTTTCAGCTGCTCTACTGGCTAGTTCTCCTTATGCAGTCTACTCGTGTGCAACTCCTTTTGTCGATTGATGAGAAGACCAACCTAGTCCCCCATGCTACCTTCATCTCTTGTGATGTTGATTGAACACTCTTCTGCAAACTCCAATTCTGAATAATCCTTACTAAACTACTGCTCGACCATCTCCTCTGACAGACTATCTCTTGTTATTTCTTCGACTGGTTCCATTCCAACTTCCTCTAGTTGCAATGCATGTTGGCATGTATCCTATGGCATGGCTATCTCCAGGCAGCCACCTTCTGGTTCTGGATTGTCCAAGCAATCCTCAAACATATTCAACTCCACCTCCCATTGAGTGAGAAACTTGATCGAGTGATCCTCTTTTGTTGGGACATACTTTCATATCTTCTCCTTCTCTTCCATGACAGTCTTAGATTGTTTTCCTTTTCCTGCTACCTCTACAAAAAATATGTTAGCCTCTCCTCAAATTCTTGGCAGGAATATCTCGACCCCTCCAATGACCAGAATGTTCCTCTGATCCTTCTCCTCGACGATGGAAGTATTTAACTTCTCATCATCTTCTTTCACGCGGCTTGCAGCTCCACATGAATCTTCATATGGGTGAGGCCTTTCTTTTTCCTTATTCCCATCTGTCAACATCCCTTGTTGACATGAAATCTCAGCTGAGCTCATTTCTTCTCCCTTTCCCACCTGACAAACTAGGATTTCTCCTCTTCCCTCCTAGCAGTTTACAAGATCAATTGATCCCTTCTCATTACCCACCTAGAAATCCACAAGACCTCTTCCATATCTCTTTCCCTCACCATTGAGGTTTTAATCATGTATCAACCACTTTTTTAACACCTGTTGTTGTCTCCTAGTCACCAACTTCTGAACAAACAACTTGGTTGTCCTTTTCGAAGGCCACTCTTATCTACAACGTACCTTTTCCTCCTACTGCATCTTGAATTCTAGCTTCTCCATCTCTGCTCGGATTTAACTGAGCTCCTTGTTTGATCTGATACCACTTGGTGCAGACCCTCCCCTTTGGGGATGTGTGACCTCCCGGTCTAGGATCATTCAAACACCTGAGTCGGATCGACTCTTCGGCTCCCCACTAGAACCCAATGCAAATTTATCACAGGTCCCTTTTTCTCCAAATTCCAGGTCCTATCAACCCTGTGACTCTCTTCTTGAACCTTTGAAGAAAGTGACAGTGACATAATTTTTTTGTGCTAGGACCTTTCTATCATATGACCTCGGGATATGACCTAGAGCTAAACCCTGGAAAGCACTTCGGATTTCAGGTTTCGGCTTTTCCACAACAACCCACTCCTCATTCCCTGAAATCTAAAACAACAAACTCAAATGGAACGAGAATCAATGGTCCTCGTCACTCCCTTATATCTAAGACTTTGAACTATTTAGACTCCGACCTTTAGGATTCTCACCTCTCTACTCTCCTCTTATATTCTGGAGCCTTACTCCTCTAAATTGTGTGGATCTCCTCCACGCATCCCTTCCAGATCAAATGGTCTGGATTCACTCTGCCCTTCACGGCTTCGCAAAGGCTGCTCTTTTCTCTTGGAAAATATTCTGAAGCACTAACTCTCAGATGTTATGTTCTTTAGCCACTTGTCTCCTCTTAACGATGGGAAATTTTGTTTTCCTTCGGAACATCAACAAGTCCTTCCTTCTTATCTACACTTAACAATGATCTTCCCAAGACTTAAATTCTTCTTGGCTCTTTTCTACACTCCTTGAAGAAATGATATAACATATTACATCATATAACATATTACATGATATATGAAGTTTAAAAAAAAAAAATATCATAATAAAATTAAAAGATTCTAGTAAATAAAACAATAAAGATTTTTATTTTTTCTCTTATATACTCACTATGACACCAACAAAAAATACTTCATGACACCAACAAAGAATAATCCATTATATAGAAGTAAGAAACATGTTCAAATTTTCATAACATGAAAGTGTTTATGGGCACATTTTTTTCTATGGTGTTAACTTAAGCTTGAATAGATGTATGGGATTAAAGGAAAAGCTATCATTGGAATTAACCAATCACTTGCATGCCTCAAAACAAACATCACATCAATTTCACTAGCTAAGGTTTTATTATTTTTCCCTCGTGTTTATTATTACATATAATAGTTATATAATAATTATATGAAAATCATATAATTATATATATATATATATATATATATATATATATATAAAAAGTCACATTACTATCATATTTTACATGTGTGTTTATCGATTTTTATTATTTCATATTTATCTATATCATATTCAATCTTTATCAATATGTGATCGGTCATGTTTATTTATATCTATATATTAAATTATTAGTAATAATATTTATTTATATCTATATAAAGTCACGTTACTATCATATTTTACATGTGTGTTTATCGATTTTTATTATTTCATATTTATCTATATCATATTCAATCTTTATCAATATGTGATCGGTCATATTTATTTATATCTATATATTAAATTATTAGTAATAATATTTATTTATATCTATATATTAAATCAATAATGATGGTTATTAATATCCACTTAAATTATTATTAGTTTATTTAACTTTAAAAATGATAAAGACATTTGGTTTATTTTAAAGTTTTATTTGTATGTTCTAAAATTTTTAAGAAAATCATTCCTAAACCATTATAGTTTTGATGAAGTAATAATTTATGATGCTTTGTAATGTAACCCACATTTTAAAATTGAGATTTAATGTTTTTTTTAACAAAAAATAAAGTTTTTTATTATCAAAAAAGGGTGTGGTTAGAGCACACCGGGGAGGTACAAAATCTAAGAAAATTTAGGTCAATACAGGGCCTCCAGTAGACAACTACTACATGCTATCAATGAATTTTTCAAATATTTTAATGAAAATTTTACATAGAACAACCTTATTGAATACACTCAGAAAAAGACTCCGAGGATAAAAGTGAAGAGACACTGTATCTAAATTAACATGTTGGGGAAGAACTTACCTTTTTTACCAACTTGCGAGCTTGATTTTGTGTTACCATCGGTTGTGATGCTACATGTGATTTCTTCTTCTTTATGACCACTGTCCAAAGTTCTTTTGTAGATGTTGGGGTGTTTGGGATGCCTATGATTCTTGGATTGTCTTGAGATGAAGATTTTATTTTTTCTTGATCTGGTACCTCAACTTCATCAACCTGATCTGCCCAACATGTGAATGGTTGGGGATATCGTTGGATACAAATTCCATTGCCCTGAGATCTAAAGGGAATATTCCTCCTTATCCGTCTTCTGAGTGGATTCTTAGCATGATTATTGAGATAACCGGGTTGTTTGATTAGGAGGATCTAATTGAGAAGGTTTTTCATTCACTTAAGGAGGTTTTCTACATTCTTTTGAGATTACTTGATGGCTATCATTCGATATGACCCACCAAGTGGATTTACGATGCTTTCTTTTCTTACTAGTTTCTTTGAGACAATGGGTTGCAAGATGACTTGTTTCAAAGCAAGCTCTGCAATGCAAGGAAACTCTCTCATAATCTAGTTTATAAGACCAAGAATAATTTTTACCGGTAATAATAACTTCATCTCATGACCCTTTAATGAATTCCATTTCCACATAGATACAACCAAAAGTAGTAGTGCTCTTGCTCCTCATTTTACATCTTGTGAAGTGGAACTTTCCCAAATCCGAACTGATGGCTTCAACAAAGGGTAAACCCCAAGAGTGCAGGAATATTGGAAGTCTCACCCAAACTGGGGATAAGGAGAGAATATTAATAGCAGGATTGAAAGGAGTCCAGAGTTTCATGCACAAGCCTAATTTTTCCCAAAACAACGAACCTAAATTGAAAATCCAATCTCAATCCTCCTTAATCTTGAACTGAACAATGAAGAAACCTTTTTCACAAGGAAGAATGAAATCTTGTTGTTGCATGATAGGGATCTAGGTAGCTAAGATCCAACTCTTGAGATCTGCTAAATTTTGCCAAAAACCATTAAAGAGATAGACCAAACTTGTGTATTTGTAATACTCTTCCTCTTCCTCAGTGTCGTGTTCCATGGGAATGAAAAGAGAAGGGGATTCCTGAACCAGAAGAGATGAAGAAGGAATAGTAGAGTCTCGACGAACAATATCTTGAAAAGAAGCACTAGACTAATAAATCGAAATTGGTCTGGAGAAAATGACCCCATGACTTGGGGAACTAGAAGAAATAGAATAGGCCATTGTCATGGCCAGTGAAGGAGGTAGGGGCAATGGTTGCAGGCCCGACGCACAATGGGGTAGTGAGCAAACAGAGTTAAACCCTAGCCTCTATGGCCATGGACAGGAGAATCTTTGACTCCATCTAGCTTGAGACCCAATCAAAACTTGTGGGAAATTGATATTCAATGTCAATATGTACGCACAATAATCTAATTTATTTTTTTCTTCTTCAACACTCTTAACGTAAAGAAGCTGACAAATTAATTAGACCCTCTGCTTTTTAGCAATTATCCAATGTCTTGTTCCAAGATCGAGCTCTTGAGAGTTTGTTCTTATTTTAGCAATGTTGTTTTTCTTCTTTATTCTATTTAAAGCAAAGAGATACTTTTGATATTTTAAATTAGGGTTGATAAAATCCTTGTACTATCATACTTTTATCTTATCCTCTAACTCTTTATGAGACCACAGTTTCTCCTTAAAGTTAAATGTAATAATCATTTTATTACTATTGTTATTTTGTTGAGTGATTTCTCCCTCGATACCCAAATGACTCGATGCTCTTTCTCCTCAGATTGTAAGATGAAATTTCTTCTCTTTTGGTGCACTCCTTGTGCTCGATTGAGCCTTCAGACGGCTTCTTCCTGAATTCTTTCAGGTTTACCAAGGTAACTCCTTTACCCCACTCAATGCACTCTTGCAAAGCTTTCTTTCCTCAGAGTTTTCAACAACCCTAAAGTTCTTCCTTGAGTCTGTGAATTATTCTGGTGTTCCCTCCTAGCACGTTCTCCTCTAACTTGAAATATTTCAGAAACACACTCCTTGTGGATAATAGATTTTCAACTCTTTGTCACTCACTCCTTTTACCGGCTCATAGAGTTTCAACTCTCTATCGCACACTCCTTGCACTTAGCCTAATGAATCCAGAGCTAATTCAACACACTCACAGATAGAGGATTCTAGCTCTATCTCTGCAGATGAATTCTAACATATATCTACAACATAAACACACATGAATGACATTCAAAACTAAACATCCATTACACAGGAAAGTGGTAAACAGGAAAATTTGTTCTTTTCTATTAATGGTAGAATGTCAATTACAATATATGAATTCTGACTGCAACCGAGTCTCGGCTCTCATCAACCTCTTGATCAACAACCTCTACTGGGAAACAATACAAATATTTATAAAAGAGGGGCTTGACGAGCTTCCCTCCAAGCTAATCTAGTGGTGTCTAATCACCATTCAAAATGCCTCACTAATGAGGCAGATTACAATGAGTGGAAATATCATCTGAATCAGATGCAGATCCCTCCTATCATCATCCACTTAAGGAGAACTCATCTACAACTTATGAAAGAGCACAACTTGTCTCTTCCATCATGACAACATTAATTTCCTTAATTACAATTTTAATTTTGAAGGAAAAATGAGAGGGTCATGCCTCTTCC
This sequence comes from Picea glauca, assembly GCA_000966675.3. NCBI lineage: Eukaryota > Viridiplantae > Streptophyta > Pinopsida > Pinales > Pinaceae > Picea > Picea glauca. The sequence continues at coordinate 1,845,000 of JZKD02S2233884.1, forward strand.
TTCCTTGAATGTGCACCAACATGATAACCAACTAGCGCATGTTGAGGTGGAGCGATGCTCTTGCATCATGAAGTTTCTAGACATCTCATCCTTGGGTGCGGCCTATCGATATGTTGTCAAAATTGAGCAGAAGCTCAAACAAAAGATGGAAAAATTTGGGCCTGGGAACCCCTCACAGCAAAATCCAGGAAAGGGCGACCCCAACCTATAGAACAAAGGATAGAGAAAAGAAGGATAGCCTAGGGACAACCAGTCCATGCCACAAGAAAAGAAAGACACTGAAAATACAAAGAAAGATATCAGGAAGTGGTCTGCCTTCCATAAGAGCCCCTGGCATAACACTGCTAATTGCCACTCAAAGAAGTCATTGGTGGTTGAGGTGAAAGCCTCTGAATTAGATGTGGGTTCTGACTCTGATTCATAACCAAAAGGGGGATATGGATCATATATGTAGAACCCAGTCCTACCATTGCTACTACCAAGCTACATCCTGGTGAACCAGACGATCCAGAGGAAGGAGAGAACCTTTTTCATTCACAGATGTGGGTGAAGGGTACCCCACTGCACTTCATCATTGATAGAAGTAGCTAGAAGAACCTTATCTTAATAGAGGTTTTCAAGCAAATTTCCCTTCCGACAACACTGCACCCAAATCCCTACAGCATTGGATGGCTACACCAAGGAAGAGACATCTACGTCAGCCAACAATGTCTGTTGTCATATGACATCAAGCCCTTCAAAGACAAGGTATTGTTTGATGTTTCCCCTCTCGAAGTTTGTAATGTTATTTTGGGCCAACCACATTTATGGAAAGTCATGTTGTATATGAGTCTAAGCCTCATTGTGTTATTTTTACTTTGAACAACAAATTGTATAGGATACCCGAGGTAGTCCCACCTAGTGTTATTTCCTTGATCTCTACCGAGAAATGCAGAAAGGTCATCTCTCAGATAGGGAAGTTTGTCTTCTTCATGATTCATAGTCATAATGAGTGAAAGATCATAGCTACATACAGGTTCTCTACGACCGACCTCTCAACAGAGAAGAAGCAAGTGGATAAGGTCATGGAAGAATACTCAGATATCTTCTCCTCACCTACCGAGGTACCTCTATACTGTCAGGTCAAGCACCCCATCGATCTAACCCATGGTGCACCGATGCTGAATGGTATAGTATACCACCACTCTTTATTAGAGAATGAGGAGATCAAGCAGTAGATCCAAGAATTTCTCCACAAGGGGCACATACGTCCCAGCTCATCACCTTGCGGGATCCCAATGGTGATGGTACAGAAGAAAGATGGAACCTGATGACTCTGCATTGATTATCGGGCCCTGAATAAAATCATAGTCAAAAAACAATACTCAATTCCCCAAATCGATGACCCACTTGATCAATTCATGGGGGCCAAATACTTCATTAATATTGATCTAAAGTCTAGCTACCACTAGGTTTCAATAGAACAGACAGATGTCTGGAAGACCACCTTCAAGTCAAAGGAATGTCTTTTTGAATGGTTGGTCATGCCCTTTGGTTTAACAAATGATCCAACCAATTTCATAAGGATGATGGAATATATCCTACAACCATTCACCAATAATTTTGTGGTGTTGTATATGGATGACATCCTCATTTACAACAAGAAATGGGTAGAACACTTACAACATATTCAACAGGTTTTACACACCCTGCGACAGCACCATCTCTATGCCAACTTGGAAAAATTCTCCTTCGACATGGACAGGGTTCATTACCTAGGATACATCGTTGATCAACATGGCGTACATGTGGATCCAACTAAAATCCAAGTCATCCATGATTGGCCAACCCTAACCACAGTCACTGATCTTCGAAGCTTCTTAGGCCTTGCCAATTTCTATCATAGGTTCATGTTGGGATTCTTCCATATTGCATGGGCCCTCAACCAAGTAACTAGGGGTGGTGGTAAGGATAAATGTGTATGCGGTCGGTCCCAAAAAAACAGGTTCAATTATTTGAAGAAGATCGTGTGCTCAACCCCAATACTTTCACTACCGGACCTGCAACATCCCTTTGAGATCGAGACAAATTCTTTGGACTATGATGTGGGTTCCATTCTCACTCAGCATGGACACCTCATGACCTATCATAGTGAGACACTATCAGATGTGGTACGTAAGTACCCTACTTATGACAAAGAAATGTACTCCATTGTGCAATCCTACCTCCAGTGGAGACATTACATTCTTAGGAAGGAGACGATCATCCAGACTGATCATAAGCCACTGCAGTTCATGAAGACAGAAGGAAAATTGCAGAATGAATTCTATCAAAAGTGGTCCACGTAATTTCATCAATTCCACCTCAAAATCAAGTATAAAATGGGAAGCATGAACTGCGTCATTGATTTCCTCAGCAAACCGCCAGTTGCAGCACTCATCGTAGTGCTAGATGGGTTGTTGTGTCATTTGGGCCATATCTTCATTCCATCAAGAGAGCGAGTGAAGATGATATGGGAATCCCACTACAGTCAGGTGGAAGGACACTTTAGCATGGAAAAGATAGTGGCAATGTTGGAGAGACATTTCTACTGGCCAAAACTTTGAGAGGAGGTCAACAAGTATATCACATCCTACACTGCCTATGCAATTACCAAACCGACCACTAAGAAATAGGGCATGTACACCCCTCTTCCTACTAATGAGAGGTCATGGGAATCCATCTTAATGGACTACATGTTGGGCCTCTCATCCACCAAGAGGGGAAATTATTGTGTTTTGTGGTTGTGGATCGCTTTCTAAGATGGTGATTATGGCCATCTGCAAGAAGAGCATCACAACAGAGGCCACTGCCAAGCTCTTCTTTCAATGATTTTGGGTGCATTTTGGAATCCCACAAATGATTTTCTTAGATCGAGACAATTGATTTTTCATCACAGTTTTTTCAAGCCTCTGGCCATTGCTGGACACCAAGATCACCAAATCCATGGCCTTCCACCCCCAAACAAATGGCCAAACCGAGGTCGTAAATCTAACGATCGTGCATATATTGTGCATGTATAATTCCAAGAACCCTCTCACATGGGATAAGAGTCTCCCCTATGTTCAACATAGCTATAACAGAGCCCTGCATAGCTCAACTGGCCACAACCCCTTTCAAGTGGGGTTGGGATTCCAACCATTGGGTTGCATAGATGTTGCACTACCCCTTGCAGTCACCTCGACAAACTCATCTCTTGCTCCAACTAAAGTTGACAAAGCCACCCGGTTCATTAAGAGGATCCAACACATCCACCAATAGGTTCAGTATATCCTACACATGTCCAATAGAAAGTACAAGAAGCACCATGATCAACACCGGGTGCCACATACGTTTCAAGTGGGTGAAAAAGTTTGGTTGCACTTGTAGAAAGAGTGACTTACAATACCCCATTGAAAGATTCTCCCATTCCATTATGGGTCTCACACCATCACCAAGGCTATGGGTGATAACGATTTCGAGCTCAACATTCCTCCTTTCCTTGGCTTACACCCAGTGTTCAACGTGGATATCCTTCGATCATATTTCCTACCATTATTGGACACCTCGGAGATAGCAGAACAACTAACACCAACATATCTCAACCCCAACTGCATACAATATAAATCCATTGATATGATTGTGGACAAACAGATCAAGAGCACTCACCAGCAAAGCATCTAGCTTTATCGAGTTGTTAAAGCAAGGCAACTCCTGCACCAAGGAAAGTGGCTCACTCGGGGCCAAATTTAGTAGAACTTTCCTCTTCTGATCGGGGAACTAAAATAAATGGATACCATTGCTTACTAAGGGGTGAGGATTGATCTAGATGGATTTTGGTGGCCTCCCATCTATTCCAACCGGCTCATTTTGGCATTTTTCTAGTTTGGCAGTTTTTTCCCTAGTTTTCAGGTCCCTCACTTGTGGGGTTGTTTTTAGGCCATAAACAACCTTTTTTAGGGATCGCCACAGTCAAGGACCTTTCCAACGAGCTATCGTGCACCTAAAAAGGAGATCGTATGAAAAATGTATGACCCCGAGAAGTTGATGTACTAACTTACCCAAATGGGGCCCACATGACTTTTGGTGCTTCATCTCCTAGGGTTAGGGTTTTTGGATGTCTAGGATCTTTTACATTCCTTTTTATTGTAAAAAGGAATTTAGAGCCTTATTGTAATTATCTTCTTGCAAATGAGCATAGTCGTCACATCTCTTCTCAAAGATAAGTCATTGTCATCCTAGAAAGCTTGTTTATGCTGCATTTTATAGTTTCATCTTACTTCCTTATTGAATAGAAACCAATTTTACTATATATTTGTTATTCTTTGTTAAGAATATTTTGATCATAATATGTATTCATTTCATTTTTCAAATATATTTTGGATCAATCATCCCACTTGAATATCTACAGGTCAATCCTAGGAACCTCCCTTTTTTCATTACCAAGGAGGATATTGAACATGACATTGCAAAGTGGCTAGACAAACTTCACCCCACACTAGACGATAATGTAGAGCAATTGTAAACAAGGACTAAGAAGAGGATAAAGAGGAAAAAGGCAAAGATATCCCAACATAAAGGGAAGGAACCAGTGGATGAGTAGAAACAGATTGAGACAACCCAAGGAAAGGGGAAATGAAAAGGAAGTTAGTGGAAGCATGTGAAGGAAGTCAAATATGAAGATAAAGGGAAAGGGGATAAGAGGAAACATGCACAAACAAGAAAAAAAATGGATCTTCTCATGAAGAGAAAGTGCTCACCAATTGAGCCAAGCGCAAGCCCCATATCTGGTGAACAAAACCACACACCAATTCCATCGCAACAAACTAACATTTCACCCATTGAAGAGGAATACCTCTCTTAGACGCATGCAACGTCCTCCATGTGCATAGTATTGATTAGCTAGATGGGAAAATATAAAATCAACACTAACACCACAGAGAAGTAGCCAAGAAAATCCCTCGCATCAATTTTGAGCATTGTTAAGGTGATCAAAGCCAATTTGGAGGTGTATAAGATGTTGTATAGAGAGACATCGCATATGTTATATGAGCTCTATCATAATCTATAAATTTCTCCAATAGTCGACCCCACGTCCCAAGAACAAAGGGTCATGATAAGAATGACTAGTGCCACATCATCATGTAGCAGTACCTAGAGGAGAGTGTTGTGGTTCATCCCATTAACTATCACAACCATCAATCCATAAACTAGTGAAGAGCCTCAACTATTACCTTATACTGAGATAGAATTGGCATAGGTTCGCTCACAGAACCTGCAAACCTATGTGGTAGAGATCATGAATGAACTAGGGGACATCCATTGTGCACTCAACTAGTCCTATGTAGAACTCTAATTGAAGTAGGACTAATATATTGTTTCATACTAAGAAACACAACATAAGCATGACTAGGATATAAAAACAAATAAAGAGATGAATGAACTCCAGAAAATGAAAGTTATTGCACACACATTGTTGATTAACATAGTGGAGGAATTCTATGCCCAGATCCCAAATCCACCTACAGAAAATTTGGAGCTCCTAGTTCCACGTAAACTAAGAAAAGTGAAGGCAAGGGTCCAATAATTTCAAGCATAAAAAATGGAGCTTCAAGAAAAGTTGAAGCACAACCCTCAATCAGAACAAAGGGAGTTGTAGTAGTAGCTTGTTGCTACAAAATAGGCACTACACTAGGGACAAGTGCACATAGTCGATTTCTCAAGTTTGGTCTCCTAAATATTCAAGATCTTGACTCAACTCTTGAAATCCCCTGAAAGCAACACCATTGATGATCATATCCATGAAACTAAGGAAAAAATTGAGGAGAACGAGAAGAAACTACCCTACCTAATGCTTAAATAATAATAAGAAGTTGTGAAAATGATTTCCATCCTCCTTTAGGAGATTGTGTCGACCCACACTGACCAATAGAACCTATTATAAATTTTGATCATTGTGGTGGATAAGGCCTAGTATCACTACTACAAGCTGATAGATGCACATACAAGGGTATCCCCATTGGTAGAAATGGGTGTGTAGATAAAACCTATTGTTGGGACAATTAGACTAGGTGACGTCAAATATTTTTTCAAAAGGTTGAAAGACCTAACATAAATTTTGGATGAGGTCAATGGAGATTTTAAATACTTCATCACAGACCTCATGAAAATGGTGCCATCCATTTCTTGTATCACACTATACGAAACTTTGTTGGCTCTAGGATGAGCCAACTAATAGTGTTGCGGGAATTTTGGCACCCTGAGGTTTTAAAAAGACTATGTGTGTGCACAAACTAAGAATTGTGCACATGCATGATAGTTTCCACTATGTGGCGCAAAGATGCAGTTCCTACACCGACCAATGATCTACTACACATGCCATCTAGTTTTGTACTGTGTGAAAAGACTTGAAGAGATTGCATGTATGTCAAATCATCAAATATCTTAAATAATGATTGTAACCATTTTTGTAACAACTCAACTATTCATGGTTGAGACTGTGGGTGAGATGGAAAGGTTTTTATGATTTGCACGCTTCATTGGAGATAAGTGGAATCCATGCAGATATGTAAGGGTTGGGTTTCTAGTTACTAAGAGTTCATTGTTATGTTAGGTGTAGATGATTTAGAGATACAATTAAGCATTGTATTAGTTCTTGTTATGTGGATATGATAGAAAAAATAGATCGCGATATGAGTGTATTGTTGGTCTATGTTTCATTCTGAATGTGCTCTGAGCAAGCTTTGGCCTATGTGTAGTAAAATTTATCTAAATGAATTTGAGATTAATGAATGAAGCATGAAGCACATTTGTCTCTGTATATTGTGTATCTTGGTTTCAATGTATGTATTTTATATAGTATTATGTGTAGCACTTATATTATTTTCATGAATGAATGTGAAATAAATGCATGGATTTGAGGTGGATGTTTTTTATGTGTATTGTTCCGTCACGATTTGCACAAAACCTATGGTCTCTGTGATTCTCATGGCGTCTTAGGTGAGATCTTATGTAGTCCTTGAATATTTAATATGACAGTGTCTATGGGGTATTTGTTGCTAAATCCTTTTAAATGCCGGGTCGCAAACCCCAATACAACATCATGTAAAAATATTTCATCATAAGACAACATATGTATCATATAGATATTAGAGGCATTCTTATTTGCAAGCAAGTCATTGACCAATCATGATATCAAGAAGAGAACATTTATATGGTGAAGAGAATGCAAAGATGGCATATGGGACAAGAGTAACATTACAATATCGAACATAATAATGAATTCATACAGCTTCATGGAGTCATTGGGATGATAAATAAATCAAGTAAATGAAGTGAAAATGTTCACAATGTATGCAAATTGGTTAGTGGCATGTCCCTTAATATTATAGATTATTATTTGTAGGGTGATGTTGTTAGTTATATGTGCTAGCCTTTTTCCCTAACAATATAAATATCTTATTAGTCCTCAACTTTTCACAAGTGTAGTTGTTCTTCCACTTGTTTGTTCTGGAAGTTGTAATCCTTAGGTATAGTTGGATATACTATATTCTAATACATAGTCTGAGAAAATATTAATGTTATACATATATTTATGTCAAATACTCTTAGACTCACATACTATATATTTCCACTTAGACATAGATTAACATTACAATTTATGATAGTATACACAAAACAAACACTGCTATAAAAAATTCTTAGAATATATACACAAAACAAATACTTGCATTGATTTTTGCAATGGCATAATGAATGTACATGGATTAGTTTAATTGATTTTAACAATGATATAAATTCATTGATTTCACCAATTATATAATGCATAGACATCCAATAATTATATCGATTCCAACAATGATATAATGCAAAAAAATAGGGTGTGTTTATTTTAATGATGATACCTTGAAAAATGATTAATTGCAATCAAGTAGTTGCATCGATTTCACCCATGGAATAAGACAAAACAATAGGGTGCACTGATTTTAATAATGATACAATGAAAATAGATTTAGGGAAATCAAGTAGTCACATTGATTTTAGCAATGCATTAACCCCAAAAAATAGGGTGCATTGATTTCAATGGTAATATTACAATGACAAATTATTTAGAGCATTAATTCAAGATACAAAAAAATCGATCCAATGCATTTATTTCGACACAAAGATAGTGGGAATTATCAAGTGAATCCTACACATGCAATAATCACACACATATTATGTAGATTGATATCATGTAAGAATCATAATAATTGATTTCTTAATATTACCAATTACCCTCCACAGATATTTCTCACTTGACTCCCACCTTGGAGTAGTCCCAAACATCCATATCCACCTATGTCCTCCTTAGGTTTCCAATGTCCTACATTACTTATATTAATGAAATCATGTCACAAATATAAGAAATATAATATCAATGAATTTCAAATTGGTTCCATTAATCTTTCACATTGTTTAATTTGACTTCCATAGCCTTCCTCTTCCTTAAATTAACTCTACCCAATTGTTCTATAGTTCCCGTTTGCTTGCGACAATTCACACTTGATCACTGTGTAAGTATTTATTTCATGATCCACACATATATCTATCATAATGTACATACTAATCAACTCAACATTCGATAATATCATTTACCATCCTATTAGTCAAGTACATTCTACAAGTCACTTATAACCTAACAAAAAACATAGTCACTAAATCTTTATTCAATCCTCAGATTGACCTCCTAATCCTTCTCAAAGAAGAGTTGGGAAATGAGGGGTGTTACATACTTCCCTCCTTGGAACTAAACTTGGCCTCAATCTCTTATATAGTTCCTTAAAGACTCGTGTTATACTAATCATATCACACAAGAAGATTTTTGTAACGATGTGAACATCATTTAATTACCATCAGAGCTCCATCCTTGGCCCCATGCCACAACTCTAATTCAGTTTCCTCTAAAGTGAAAAATTCTCCACAAATTCAAAACCAACTAGCTATTGGAATGAATTTTATTCCAATTTCCTAAATTCCTTGTTCATGTAAATCAAAATTTGGTAATAACACCCAAAACAAAGGTTTTTTCAACAAGTATACAATAAATTCATCATCTCATTCAATGCGACATTAACAAAAAATATATGCATACTAATTGTGAGTAGTTGGGTAAACATCATCTCATTTTAGAAATATTGGTCCTGATCCTAATCATAATAGTTAAACTAGTCACGAGAGGTGAGATAGGGTTCAATTTCCCTTACATCATGGTATCGATCATGATTATTAATAATCATCAAGGAGGTAATCATCCTCAATATTTAATAAATATCAAGAACATAGTTGTTAATAATCATCATCAAATACACATATCTAACATCAATGCTAAACATTATTAGCAATGAATTTTCCCATCATATGTTATCAAGAGAATACTCATACTAGTTATTAAGTAACAAAATATTTCCCATAGTCCAATATTAATCAACATCAACAAAAGAATTATCAAGGTGGAATAATGGATCCAACAAGTCATCTCTAACAACCATCACAAGGTGTATAACAAATAATCAAAACCATGTTTCATAAATAATTTTTCTTGTTTATAATTTTCTCAAGGGGTTTTATAATTTTCTCCATCATAGAAGGACCACCAATCCCAAAGCCATGTCATTATGAAGAAAACAAGGATAAAACTTCCTCAAGCTACATTATAATAATTAATATCCACAAGATTCCATCAAGTCAATATCATAGAAATCAACAATTAACACCATCACTATTAATCATTATTATCAAGTATTAAACACCATCAACACAAACAATTCAACATCAATATTAATATTATCCACAAGATTATTAATATTATCATCAAATCATAATTTCTATTAACCATTATTATCAAGTATTAAACACCATCAATACAAACAACTCAACATCAATATTAATATCATCCACGAGATTATTAATATTATCATCAAATCATAATTTTTTAATACAAAATCATTAATCATTTAATGTCATCAAAGTATCACTAAATCAAAAGCATTAAATTATTTACTTATATCAATAGCATCTTCAAATAATCAATATTATGATACTTGTATTAATTGATTTTTATCTATGGTGATAACAACACATTACTAGTATCACCCATATTGCCAAATCATTTGTATTATTTAATCAATACAAGCATTAAATGATCACCTAAAATCACCAAATTAAATCAGCACAATCACCAAATTACCCATGTCACCAAACCAAACCAATGAACACGATCCTCAAATTAAGTTGTTCGAGGGTTCAAATATGGGAACTCCACCAATCCTACTTGCCATTTTAATGCTAAAAGGACCCAAAAGCAATTACCTATCTAATGCGATGCTCTTACATTTCTTGGGAGATAGCACACAAATACTAGAAACACTTAAAAAAATTAAGAGTTCCGTTATCTAATACTACACCACATTACCACACTATGTAGTGATGAAACTAGAAGCTTCCATTTTCTAGTTTCCTACACTTTTATTTGTTTCATAACAAATGTAATATTACTGTTATATCATGTAATTTCTAGTTTCCTACATTTTTATTTGTTATTTGTTTCATAACAAAAGTAATATGTTATAAGATGTAATATGTTTTCTTAGTAAAAAAAGTTCTAGTTTCCTACATTTTATTTGTTTAAGAACAAATGTAATATATTACAGGATGTAATATGTTTTTTCCACTAAAAAATTAATTTAATTATATTAATAAAAATATAATTTTTTTACCTTTTCAATAATATAATATGTTATAACATATTACATCATATAATATATTATATTTTATAATATCATATAATATGTCAAAAAAAATAAAAAAAAATAAAAGAAATAAAAAAATTAAAAATTTCTACTCAATAAAACAAATAAAATAATAAAATTTTATTTTTTTTCTCATATACTCACTATTACACTAACAAAAAAAAACTCCATGACACCAACAAAGAATAATCCATTATATAGAAATAAGAAACATGTTCAAATTTTCATAACATGAAAGTGTTTATGGGCACATTTTTTCCTATGGTTTTAACTTGAGCTTGAATGGATGTATGGGATTAAAGGGCAAGCTATCATTGGAATTAACCAATCACTTGCATGCCTCAAAACAAACATCACATCAATTTCACCAAAAGTTTTATTATTTTTCCCTTGTGTTTGTTATTACATATAATAGTTATATAATAATTATATGAAAATCATATCATTATTATAGTTATATAATAATTATAAAAAAATGATATCATTATTGTTATTATTATATATAAAGTCACATTACTATCATATTTTACATCTATGTTTATCGATTTTTATTATGTCATATTTATTTACTATCATATTTAATCTTTATCAATATGTGATAGGTCATATTTATTTATATCTATATATTAAATTAATAATAATAATAATATTTATTTATATTTATATATTAAATTAATAATGATAATAATAATGATGATGATAATAATGGTGGTTATTAATATCCACTTAAACTATCATTAGTTTATTTAACTTTAAAAATGATAACATTATATTTAGTTTATTTTAAAGTTTTATTTGTATGTTCTAAAAGTTTTTAGAAAATAATTCATAAACCATTATAGTTTTGATGAAGTAATAGGTTATGAAGGTTTGTAATGTAACCCACAATTTAAAATTGAGATTTAATGTTTTTTTAGCAAAAATTAAAATATTTTTATTATAAAAAACGAGTGTGGTTAGAGCATGTTGGGGAGGTACAAAATCTAATAAAATTTGGGCCAATATGGGGCCTCCAATAGATAACTACTGCATGCTATCAATGACTTTTTCAAATACTCTAATGAAAATTTCACATAGAACAACCTTATTGAATACACTCAGAAAAAGACTCTGAGGATAAAAGTGAAGAGACATTGCATCTAAATTAACATGTTGCAAAAGAACTTACCTTTTTTACCGACTTGCAAGCTTGAGTTCGTGTTACCATCGGTTGTGATGTTACATGTGATTTCTTATATTTTATTTTTTCTTGATCTGGTACCTCAACTTCATCAACCTGATCTGCCCAACATGTTGATGGCTGAGGAGATTGTTGGATACAAATTCCCTTGGCCTGAGACCTAAAGGGGAGATGCCTCCTTATCCAGCTTCTGAGTGGATTCTTAGCACGATTCTTGAGATAACCGAGTTGGTTGAATAGGAGGATCTAATTGAGAAGGTTTTTCATTGACTTAAGGAGGTTTTTTGCATTCTTTTGAGATTACTTGATGGCTATCATTCAATCCAACCCACCAAGTGGATTTACGATGCTTTCTATTCTTCTTGGTTCCTTTGAGACAATGGGTTGTGTTATCTCTCCAGGAGTCCTTCTCAGGTTGTAGCTTGAAGAAGCCTGGTAACTTAAAATATGTTTTGGTTTTCTATGTATGTTGGATCAAGTGGGATAACTAAACAACTGGTTCAGATTCAAGACACTTAAATATATATAACCAGATGAGACAATGCTTTCAAAAGTCAATAATAAGATAAATAATTGAACTGATGGGTGAAGAAACACTATATTTATCAACCAGAAGACCTATGTGATGGGATGAATAAAGATAGTACAGATTACTATTAAATCAATGTTTATGAGTTGACCAATGAGATGACAGTCATTTGCAACTAGACAAACTTAGATAAGAGTAATCATCTAAAGTACAGTAAAAGAGAGAAGATGACAATCTGACATTAATAGTGAAAGAAACTTGTGTATTTGTATTATATGAAAAAGGTATAGTACAATAGAAGTATGATATAGTCTCCATAATTGAACCCTTAGTCTATAAAATTTATAGGCTTTATAGCCTTTACAATACTGTTCCAGATCCTGAAAGTATGGATTTGTTATGCTAAAAATAGAAATCATTACAACAGTTTTACAAGATGTATGGATTAAATCCATTTCCAAAATTCGATTTGTCTTTAGTATTTCTTCAAATAATGATTTCAAAGCAGCTCAAAATCTTCCCAAATCCCAAAGATAACAGTTAATTACAATCAATTTCTGAAACTCCCTGCCACAAAAATTGAGCCAGACTGCAAAACAATGGGGCACAAAGATGGATTCAGTTCTCCACATTTGTGACACCTATGTATAAACTGAAATATTTTATTGTTCTTTTACATGTTAGGCACAAAATCCTCCAACCGGTTCTCAAAATGATCCTCCAGTCGCTCAGAATCATCATTTGAAAATGATGACTCAACATAGTAGGAATGCCACATTTCTGAAAACGCAACCTCATATTGCAGGGGAATTTTGACTACCTTCCTGAGCTCCAAATGCAGATATAAAAGTACCATTGGAAATATTAGGATGTCTAGTTGTCACTTGACTATTTGACCATGTAAAATGACCTCTCCACGGCTGAGAAAACTGAGTTTTCCCAAGGCAGTTTATAGTTTGAAAAACCTGGGATTTCAGTGGTTTAGAGCACCCCGAAATTGCGATTTCAACTTCCGAAAGTTAATTCTTTCGGTGGCTTATAGCGCTTTAGAACATAGCCCTTAGCCACCGAAACCTGTCTTTTGAATTTTTTTACTAATAAAGCACTGACTCAAGAGTTCTTATGAAATACAGGTTCAAAGCTCTTTTTAAAAGACTCTTAAAAAAATATGAAATGTTTCATTTAATGACTTTCCTATCACCTAATAAAATAAATTTGACCAATTTATTTGAGGAGATAACATATGGCTCCTATTGACGATGAAAATCCTCCCCGTGAGGTTTCAAGAACCACAGACCTTATGCCTTTCCTGGAAAAAACAAAACTCAAACTAAAACTAGACTCTAGTATTCCATTGTGCATGGAGTCAATAGTTAACCATTCTCTGCAAACCCACAGTCTTCTCTACTTATTTAACAAACCAACAACTGAAAATAATCTATTTTCTCGTATGACGAGCATATTCTTCTACCTACTCCTATGCTAACTAACTGGGTTGCTCTTGATCAAGTGAAATCATGCTTCCAATGAAGCCATGTAAGAAACTAATTTACTGATAAAATTCTTGATCCAGACCTGAAAAATATAGGAAACCATAGCATGAATAACTGTAATTTAAAAATATGACAAAACCATCCTTCATTTGACAAAAATACTTTGACATTTATGTTGCTCATAAACTCCAAATAGTTAGCAATAGGGTCATCAAATTCACCAAGAGATACCTCTTTAAGTTGATGTTCCAACTGTAAACTGAAATTTTGTTGCTCGTTGCCTTCCCTGATCTCAATTTTGAATGTAGACTACTCGACCTCTGTCGGAAAAACCTGCATGATCAATTGCTTATCTAAACTTCTCTGCTCCCCTTGGGTATATCGCTGTGATTCGTGTTTATCTCTATGATGTGTTGGCCCATTACAATTGACAATTTTTAAGAGAGAAGAAGAGATATGTTCTTCATCTTCTACATCATTGTATTGATAATGATCAAATGAAAAATGATTCTTAAAAGATGTATCATGAAGAAATTGTTGACTACTCTCTCCAATAATGACCTCTTTGGTAGATATGTCAAAAGTAGAAAGATCTTCATTGGAATTTTGAAAAACAGACTCACAACTGTCATCATTCATAACATGCATACATTTCTGATCAACTCTTTGATGAAGAGTAGAACTAGATGAGATTTCATTAGTCAAAAAACCCTCATAAACTTTAAAATCTTCCTCCTCATCACTATATTTGTCGAATATGGGGATATCTGGATCAAATCCTAATAAAAAAGATGAAGATTCTTGCATAGAATTATCAACAATATGATCTTGAAACAGATTTGGAAAAATATAACCTTCTTCTTCATCATTATCAGTGTTTCCATCAAAATTTGAAACAAAATATACATAAGGAGAAAGAGAGTCCTCCTGATGTTCTAGCTGGAGATTAGATGGTTCCAGAAAATCATGTTTCTTGTGGTAACTGTAGCTTTCCTTGATCTGCAAATCTGAAAACTGTGGACTACCCTTACTGATTTCAATGGACATTTGACCAATAGATAGTTGATCATCTCCATCTGTAGCTAAATAAACCAACTCTTCAGATTCATAACAATCAGACTTAATGATAGTAAGAGAGTGTTTAGCTCCTTTATTATCCATTTCTAGTTCATTTTTATGAGAAAGCACCTCACTGTGAAAGATATCAGAGAGTTGTTGCAGATTGTGAGGGATAAGTTCTTATTTACCATATGAATGTAACTTAGATATATAACTTTCCTCTATTGATGTATACCCTTGTTCTTTGACATCAAAATATTAAAAAAAAACATGTTGATCTACATGGTAAATGTCTTCTTCTATAATAAAATCTTTATCACAAATCTGTTTTTTGTGACAAGTAAAATCTTTATGAAACGAAGAAAACTCTTCACAACATCCTTCAAAAAGATGTTCAATTGGAAAATACTCTTTACAAAAGGAATTGAAGGCTGTATGAAAACCTGTCAAAGAGATAACACTTGCATTTGGAAGAGACCAGCACCAGTCAAGAGAAATCCCCTCTAATGAATAACTAAAAAGCTTAATTTGAACATCCTCGTGTACAATTTCAAGCCGATGAATAAAGTCATGAAAATCTAGAAAGTGTTCAGTTGGCACTTCCTACTCTTCTCCTTGAAATCTGGGAAGACTATTTTCCCATTCATCTCTACTAGGTACTGGATGAGGGTAACTAGAAATACTTGATAAATTGCAAAAGGCATACCTCTTGTTCATTTCATACCAGTGGAGTCGTCAACATATTTCTGAACAATGGAGTCGCCACTGAATTTTCCCTTCATGGAGTCTCCAGATAGATGATCAAAACCAAAATGATGCGCAGTCTTTGTCTATCATCAAAGATGGAGCTTATGTCGTCTCCCATGGAAGCTTGCTTCAATATCCTTTCCCCGGCAATGACGCCAATTTGTTATCTCTCCAGGAGTCCTTCTCAGGTTGTAGCTTGAAAAAGCCTGGTAACTTAAAATATGTTTTGGTTTTCTGTGTATGTTGGATCAACTGGGATAACTAAACAATCGGTTCAGATTCAAGACACTTAAATATATATAACCAGATGAGACAATGCTTTCAAAAGTCAATAATGAGATAAATAACTGAACTGATGGGTGAAGAAAGACTATATTTATCAACCAGAACACCTATGTGATGGGATGAATAAAGATAGTACATATTACTATTAAATCAATGTTTATGAGTTGACCAATGAGATGACAGTCATTTGCAACTAGACAAACTTAGATAACAGTAATCATCCAAAGTACATGAAAAGAGAGAAGATGACAATATGACATTAACAGTGAAAGAAACATGTGTATCTGTATTATATGAAAAAGGTCTAGTACAATATCAGTATGATCTAGTCTCCAGGCTCAAACCCTTATTCTATAAAATTTACAGGCTTTATAGCCTTTACAATACTGTTCCAGATCCTGAAAGTATGGATTTGTTATGCTAAAAATAGAAATCATTACAACATTTTTACAATATGTATGGGTTAAATCCATTTCCAAAAGTCGATTTGTCTTTAGCGGTTCTTCAAATTATGATTTCAAATCATCTCTAAATCTTCCCAAATCCCAAAGATAACAACCAGTTACAATCAATTTCTGAAATTGTCTGCCACAAAAATTGGGCCAGACTACTAAAAATAGGGGGTCAGAGATGAATTAGTTTCTCCACATTTCTGACATCTGTGTATAAATTGAAAGAGATTATTGTTCTTTAACATGTTAGGAACACAATCCTCCGACCGTTTCTCAAAATGATCCTCCAGTTGCTCAGAATCATCATTTGAAAATGATGACTCAGCACAGTAGAAACACCACATTTATGAAAACGTAACCTCATCTTGTGGGGGACTTTTGACGGCCTTCCTAAACTCCAAATGCAGATCTAAAAGTACCATTGGAAATATTAGGATGTCTAATTGTCAATAAACTATTTAAGAGTGTAAAACAAACTCTCCACGATTGAGCAAACTGAGTTTTCCCAAGGCAATTTATAGTTTGAAAAACCTGTGATTTCTGGTGGTTTAGAGGGCCCCGAAATTGTGATTTTAGCTACCGAACGTTAATGATTTTGGTGGCTTACAACACTTTAGAACATAAAACTTACCACCGAAACCTATCTTTTGAATTTTTTTACAAATAAAGCATTGACTGAAGAGTTCTTATGAAATACAAGTCCAAAGCTCTTTTTTAAAGACTCTTAAAAAAATATAAAATGCTTCATCTAATGACTTTCCTATCACCTAATAAAATAAATTTGACCAATTTATTTGAGGAGATAACAGGTTACAAGATGACCTGTCTCAAAGAAAGATCTGCTACACAAATAAACTCTCTCATAATCTAGTTTATGAGACCAAGAACATTTTTTACCAGTAATAATAATTTCAGCTCGGAACCCTTTACTGAATTCCATTTCCATGTAGATACAACCAAAAGTAGTAGTTCTCTTCCTCCTCATTTTGCATCTTGTGAAGTGGAACTTTCCCAAAGCCGAAATGATGGCTTCGATAGAGGGTAAACCCCAAAAGTGCAAGGGAAGATTGGAAGTCTCACCCAAACTGGGGATAAGGAGAGAATATTAGTAGCAGGATTGAAAGGAGTCTAGATTTTCATGCACAAATGTAAGTTTTCCAAAAACCACGAACCTAAATTGAAAATTCAATCTCGATCCTCCTTAATGTTGAACTCAACAATGAAGAAACCTTTTCCACAAGGAAGAATGAAATCTTGTTGTTGCATGATAGGGATCTAGGTAGCTGAGATCTAGCTCTTGAGATCTGCTAACTTTTTCCAAAAACCATTAAAGAGATAGACCAAACTTGTGGATTTGTAATACTCTTCCTCTTCCTCAGTGTCATGTCCCATGGGAATGACAAGAGAAGGGACTTCCTAAACCAGAAGAGATGAAGAAGGAAGAGTAGAGTCTCGTCGAACAATATCTTGAAAAGAAGCATGAGACTAATAAATCAAAATTGGCCTGTAGGAAATGGCCTTGCGACTTGGGGAACTAGCAGAAATAGAATAGGCCATTGTCATGGCTAGTGAAGGAGGCAGGTATGATGGTTGCAGGCCCAACACGCAGTGGGGTAGCGAGCGAACAATGTTAAACCCTAGCCTCTATGGCCATGCACATGAGCATCTTTGACTCCATCTAGCTTGAGACTCAATCAAAAGTGTTTTTCTTCTTCAACACTCTTAATGCCAAAAAAATGACAAATTATTTAGACCCTCTTCTTTTTAGCTATTATCGAATGCTTTGTTCCAATATTGAGCTCTTAAGAGTTTGTTCTTATTTTAGCAATGTTGTTTTTCTTCTTTATTCTTAGTTAAAACAAAGAGATACTTTTGATATTTTAAATTAGGGTTGATCAACTCCTTGTACTATCTTACTTTTCTCTTATCCTCTAACTCTTTATGAGACCACAATTTCTCCTTAAATTTAAATGTAATAATAATTTTATTACTATTGTTATTATGTTGAGTGATTTCTCCCTCGATACCCAAATGATTTAGTGAAAACTTGGCATCTTTATGCCAACCTCACTTGAGCTACCAATGAATTTTGAAGCAACATTTGAAAGCCTCTTTTCTTCCATGTTGTTTATTTTTTTCTTTCATGTTACATACCTAATCACAACCATGCTCTTAATGGAGGAAAGACTTGCTTCTATAAGGAGGATAGGATACAACATATTTCTTTAATTTTTAGATTATAAGTTGTAAAATGATTTTATATTTTCTTTATCTTTCTCCACAATTCTCTAGAAATATTGGAACCCCAAACTTAACTAGCAATGATTAGAGTCTCAAAATCGTGTTTTCTTATTCAAAAGTCAATGGTTTGTTGATTTATTTACAACTATTTTCAAATTGGTAATAAATTTTCCATCCTCCATTTATCCTTTTCTTAATACTATAGTTCCAATTAAGTTTGTGATAAAGATATATGGTAAGATATTTATTTAAAGTCACTTCTTTCAAACTATTATTTTCATACATAAAATTAATGCAGATAATCTTTTTAAAATTGATTATCATATGCCATGATGATCCTAAAGTAAAGTACTTCTAGACTAGTATTTTCCTAGGATCATTAATTAGAAAAATAATATGAATCTAGCATTATTGTACATAAACACTTGTCATTTTCATATGATTGTGTTGTCATCTTCATATGATTGTATTATAAGATGTTCATATTAAATTTATCTTAGGATACAAGGATGAAGAGTTTATTTAAATTCTCTGTGAGTTTATAGCCCTAATGTAACAATATTTTTCTTATTAATAAAATTTTGTGTTTGACTACATTTTGGTATCATAGTGGTATCAGAGCTTGCTATAATGCAGATGTTGAAGACGAAACTCCATTGTAGAAGATTTTGGAATAGTCCATGTGGCACAATTTTTTTTGGTGAGTTTGCTGCCAATTTTTTTTTATAAGGAAGAGACTTCAATGATTGAATCCCGGTTCAATTTTGAAATCAAATTTTAAATTTCTTTGATACTTCTAGATCTGATTTTTTTTTTTAATTAGTGACTTTTAAGGTTATTAATAAAAATTAGATCCGTATTTTTCTGTCTATCAAATTCAAAATAAAACAATAGTTGAATGAAGCCATTGAACCAGTATCTGCAAAATACATATTGTTGATTGAGTCTATTATTTTTTTATGGGTGTAAAATCTGTATATTGAGAGAAAGACTCCAAAAACCAACGATTTGCTTGAGATGCTTCTAATTCAATAAAATCTCAACCTCTTTTATCAAGCGATCTCTAGTCATCAGTGATTTGCTTAAGATTGCAGGCTTCAAATCTGAAATCCTGGAAAATTCTTTCAACAATGAATTGCATTTTCAAAAAGCAAAGTTTCCAACCTGCTCAAATTTTCAACAAAGCTCCAACAATCCATAGAGTTTTGGACCCACTGGTGATTGAAGTCATGATCCAATCTTCATTGCAAATTGTATATATCAATAAATATCTAAATCGTTTTCTTAATGTTAAATATATTGTACCCTCAACAGTATGACCGTACACTGCCAGCTGTACTGGACAGTTGTACTTTCTATTTTTGTCTTGCTTGAGCATATATAGCTCAACCATCTTACATTGTAAGCGTGATCTTCTGAGTTCTGTACTTCTTCATACATTTGAATATACTATTCTTTTCTCTCTTCATTTCTCCATCCTTCACAATTTATCATGGTATCAGAGCTTTAGCAGTAAGCCTCTTCACACAGTCGGGAGAACAACTCGATCCTCACAGCGTAGAGCCTCACGGATCTTGAGAGCACACGTCACATACTTTTCACAAGGTTTGGAAATTTGTCTGCAATACTCTTTAAAGATTGCCGTAAGAAGCTTGCGGAGGAAGAAGAGATAGCATGAGAAGAAACTTTAAAGAAACCTACACATTTTTTCAAAGAACCGTCAAAGATTGACGCAGAAGAGTTGCAGAACGAAAGTTCGCTTAAAGAACTCGAAGAAAATGCTCAAAATTGTTAAAGATTCATGAGAAAGGCAGAATCGTTTAAAGATATCAAGAAATCGCTCAAATCTGTCAAAGATTGTAGCAGATAACGAAGAATTCGTGAACTTCTTTCAAATTTTTAAAAGATTCACGAATCTTTTCTTCCACAGGAGGAATTATGTCAAATTCGTCAAAGATCACGTCAAACACGCAAGGAACAACCAGTGAGGCCATAAGATTCATCCTACGTACGAATTCGAGGAAGAAAACCAGTTCAGAAGGGAACAAGAAAGCGCGGAACAGGAAAAATAATTTCAGCCATCAGATCTTGAACACAGGCCCGACAACCGTTAGATCAGCAAGAAGTTGCACGACGATTAGTCGTGTGGAGCGCATAGGAGGTTTTTTTTCACATGCGAAATCTCGACGTCACCTTGACCGTCCGATCAAGAGACACGTGGTGAGATCCTATCCCATCGCACAATTAGGAATCGGGAGTTGGAGGAGCGAAAGAATCCTCTCTCCAAAAACTCCGATACGCAAAATCGCGAAATCCCGAAACGATCATAGTCGTCCATCTCACAGGACAGGTGGCAGCAGATTAGCCCATCGACATATCAGCATTCGGGGTTTCAAGTTGTCAATGAAATTTGACATCGCAACTCGCGAAATCGCGATACGCGAAATCCCGATAAGATCTCAGCCTTCCATTTTTGACCGGACACGTGGCGGACATCAAGGGCACCGTCAGCGTATCGGCATTTGGGGTTTCACGTTGACAGAGGTTTGGAGCATCGCAAGTCATGATATCTCGAGGATGCATCAGGACCATCCATCCTGGACGCGTGGCGCAAATCCAGCAACACGAAAAAAGTCCCGAAGAGGAAAGCGCCATCGGCACATTGGGATTTGGAAAATTGTGAAACCTGAGAACAAGTGATCGGGTTTCTTTCCAGTGAAATCCCCGACGCAAATCTAGCCGTCCATCTTCTCAGGACGCATGGCAGAGATCGAGGCTTTCGGGAAAAGTCCCGATAAGCTAGTGCATCGGTTTTTCGGGATTCAGCATTTCGCGGATCCTAGAGACAAGAGGTCCGGGACACATCATATCGCGAAATCACGAGGAGAGATCATGACCGTCTGTCTGCGGGGACACGTGGCAGCAATCAACGAAATCGGGAAAAGTCCCAAAAGGAAGCACGCCATCGGAATATCGGCGATCGCGAAACCGAGGAGGCAAAGAACCTCAACATCAAAAATCGCGAAATCCCAATTCGTGATATCCCGATATGATCTGGACCGTCCTATCAATGCATGATCTGGACTGTTGAAAAGTTGAAAGGCTATTTTTCGCATTTTGGCGATTTGAAAGCCAAAGGAACAGGAAAAGCCCGTAGCACTTACACAAGGTGTGTGGTCACATTGCAAGGAGACCAAGGGCCATCTAAAGCCCGATAAGCTCATATCAGCCATCAGTGAATCGACAATCTCTGATATTGGAGGTAAATATGAATTTTTTTTTCCCTCTATTTTTTAAGCTTTTTTTAAAAATGGCGTCGACTAGCAATCTCGGCCCAACTCAGGGTCCGATTCTTTTGGTTAAGAATTACGAATTCTGGTCTCTTCGAATGAGGTCATTCCTACAAGCACAAGAGTGCTGGGAACTGGTGGATCTTGGCTATGTGGAACCAGATCCAGCTACCCTCACTGCCATGACAAATGTGCAGAGAATTGCTCAGGCAACTCTGAGGACAAAAGAAAACAAAGCGAAATTCTGGATTCAGAATTCTGTGGATGATTCGATTTTTTCAAAAATCACAGGCGCTGGTACTTCCAAACAGGCCTAGGACATCCTCAAAACGTCCTACCAAGGAAATGACAGGGTAAAAACAGTTAAACTGCAGTCCTTGTGAACACAATTCGAGACTCTCAGGATGACAGAGTCCGAAACTGTAGATCAG
>JZKD02S2233884.1:1870585-1884451 GCA_000966675.3 Picea glauca
AGCACTTAGGCATAGTCAGTGCTGCTGATTGTAACTGTTGAGTCTAAGAGGGAGTGTTAAATATATTGTACCCTCAACAGTATGACTGTACACTGCTAGCTGTACTGGACAGTTGAACTTTCTATTTTTGTCTTGCTTGAGCATATATAGCTCAACCATCTTACATTGTAAGTGTGATCTTCTGAGTTATGTACTTCTTCATACATTTGAATATACTATTCTTTTCTCTCTGTATTTCTCTGTCCTTCACAATTTATCACTTAATTGCAAATCTGAATTGATCACAAGCATCAATCTATTTAGAATTAATATATCAGGTTTCAAAGTAGATTTATAATCCGTTGTTTGTTCCAAGATTTGATCTCATAGTGTAGTGAATGATTAATAGCTATTCAGATTTAGATAAGAGAATTACATTACAACTCTATTCATGTGTTATATGGACCCTCTCTTCCTTTACAAGTCGAGAGCGCAAATTGCATTAAGATGGAATATTTAATGGTTCAAAATAACATGAATACAATAAGTTTTAGTTAAATGTTTTTTTGGTTTTTTTGCCGGAATCGGATGATATAAATTTGGACAAAATCTCTATTTTCTATTGTTTAGATTGCATTTATGCTGAAAAACTCCTGAAACACATGAATTATACAAACACATGGATTATACAAATTTAACCATTCAAATCTGCAGGTCCAACCATTCTTATAGCCAAAAAAAACTGCCCAACTACCAAAAAAATAAAACGTTTAACCTATTGCCAAATTTAAAACCATGCAAAAATAAATGTCATTCTTATAATAACACGCATGCTTTGAAATGGGCACAAAGTCAATGTATGCACACATTTTTAAAAGTATCACTTTTTAATTTTTCAAGCGTCATATAAAGGAGCTGTATAAAGCATATTTTAAAGGCTTTAGAAATAATTGAATGGTATGTTAAAAAAAAATTAAAATATTTTTTAATAAAAAATTATTTTCAAACTTTTTGAATTGATGATTACTTTATCTTAGGAAAGTGGGACTCAAGAGTTTGATGTATTAATTTGTGATTTGAAAATTAAAATAATGTTTATTTAAGGAGAGTGTTGTATTTTTTATTTTTTTAATGTTTGTGAAAAAATAAAAAGATTTAAATATTTGATTTTGAGATTAGGAAAACTCTAGCACTCGGCCCATGAGAGTCGTTGCCTGATCACCACAACACTTTCCATGGCCACGAAACCCTACAGCCTCAATGCGAACTCGCATCGGCTCTGATCTGCAGCCATGGGCGCTGAAGAGGGGGGGAAACCCCCCTCATACAGTAACATAACGGCCAACGACAGATCTGGGACAAGGGAAAAGCGACCAACATTTGAGCTGCCACAACAAATCCAGGAGAAGATACTCGCCAAGGAACAGGGCCTTCGACAAGAAATGGAAACGAAGGCTAGCACATCTCAAACTAGAGCACCCCGCAACTAGGAACCCAGGAAATGCATCCCGCAAATGGAAAAAGCGCCCAAGTATCACATAAGATCAACCAGAGTGGGCGAGCACACACAGTTCATGAAAGAACATGCCCTCATTGGCAAATTCCTAGGACTCTGGCCATTAGAAAGAGATCTGAACAAATGGATCAAACACTGGTGGAATCCCAAAGGAGAATATGAGGTCCAACTCAGCTTAAAAGGCTTCTTCACCATCATACTATATAACCTAGAAGAAAAAGATCACATTTTTGAAAATGGCCCTTACTTTTTCAACTCAGCAGGGCTATTCCTAAAGTACTGGACAGAGCGCTTCAACCCGGACAAGGAGGACTTTACAATGGCACCCATTTGGATCTGCCTCTACTCCCTCCCGCAGGAGTTCTGGTTGGAGGAGATCCTCATGGGAATAGGAAACACCATCGGTCAATACGTGAAAGCCTCTGAAGACACAAAGCAACGCAAGTACACCTCATATGCCTGCATTTGTGTCTACATGAACATCGCCAAAGCCTTACCAGGAGTGATAATACTGGAGTACCAGGATGAAGACTGGTCACAAACCCTTGATTACGAGCACATCTCGTTCAGATGCAGAAAATGTCATGAACACGGCCATTTGTTTTGGGACTGTCCCCTAAATCAGCAAGCTTCTAAGGTCAGTCAAAATCTACAGAAAGACGGTTTCACTACGATCCAGACAAGGAATAAAAATCCCACTCGAAGACAAACAGCTGATCCTAGACCAAGAATCTCGATCAGGAATGCTTATGATGTTCTAAGTCAGCTACCTGAGGAGGAGGAAGTCCAAGATCCACATGCTGGCATACAGAAAGGCGAAGCCCAGAACCCTGAACCCCCTTCCTCAGATCCGAATAAGAAAATCAACGCAGAAGAAAAAGGGGATATTGATGGAGACACTCTAATGCAAATGGATGCCCAAGACCTAGCGGGCATCGATCTGGAGAAACTGGAGGAAGCCCTATATCAAAAAGACCTGCAGGGCCTTCCAGAGGGACAACTTAGAAAGGTGCACAAGGTCTTCCTTAACTCCACAGCAGGATCCACAATGCGCCTTGGCATTGTTACAGAATCAAGCTCTGGCTCCAAAAAAATACCATATGAAAATAAGAGAAGAGGAAGGAAACCAGTACATCAGTTGATTAAAGAAGCTGGACACCTGATAATCAACTCAGGACAGATACAGAAGCTCTCAGAGGGATACCTCCACCCACACCCCTCCTCTTAATGATGAATATTATCACATGGAACATTAGAGGGCTCAACGGATGATCCAAGCAAAGGATCCTTAGAGAATGCGTCAAGGAGGAAAGCCCAGACATTCTAATCTTACAGGAAACCAAATGTGCAGGAAAGGAAGTTGAAACCATATTCCAGCGCATATGGAAAGGATGCAATTACGTTTATGTGGACTCCGTGGGAGCATCGGGAGGTCTGGCAATACTATGGAATCCCACCCACACGATCCTCAGTGGACCCTTCTCCACAACAGGTACCTTGTCAGCTCATTTTGAAATCATAGGCTTGAATCAGGAGGGGACCATTACCAATGTCTACAGCCCACAAGGACAACAGGGAAAAAACAAATTTTTGGAGAAGCTAACCAAATTCAAAGCGCTGGTAAACACGCCCAACTAGATCCTAGGAGGTGATTTTAATATGATCATGTCACTGGAGGAAAAAACAGGCGGAATAAAACGACTAGAGAAAGACAACGGTAAGTTCAAAACCCTCCCTGAACAATTAAAGCTAGTAGACATAGAGAACAACAATGGTACTTTCACCTGGTCTAACCGCAGATCTGGTAGTCAGCATGTAGCATGCAGACTCGATCGCTTTCTCGTAACAAAATATTTGTTGGAGAGAGACCTTTGTATAGAAAGATTGATCCTTCCCAAAACAGGTTCTGATCACTGGTCAATCGCCCTCCAAACAACTATAGAAGCAACACCGAAATTCAAACCCTTCAGATTTGAAAAATTCTGGCTCACAAACCCAGATTTCCAACAGTTGGCACAAACATGGTGGAATCGGTGTGAGATAGAGAAGGGCACCAAGATGTACAGATTCCAACAAAGTCTCAAAAGCTTCAAGCAAAGGCTCAAACACTGGAATAAAAACACCTTCAGCAACATTTTCCAAGGCATCAAAGATGCAGAGAACAGACTAGCCGAGATACAAATTTTTTTTATATCGGGAGATCGCACTGCTGAGCTCATGGCAAAAGAAGAGAAGCTACAGATACAATTGGAGCAATGAAGGAAGCAAGAGGAAATCCTCTGGAGGCAGAAATGTAGGATACAATGGCTCAAAGAAGGGGAAAAGAATACCAAATTCTTCCATAGAACAATGATACACAGGAGACATATCAACAGAATAACACACCTGGAAAATGATCAGGGCCAACTAATAAGAGAACACACACACATTGAAGAATAGCTCAACCATTACTACCAGGCGCTCCTCACAGAAAGCAAAGTGGACAGAAGTGAAGCAATCACCCGAGTCACCAGCCATATTCCCAAGTTAATCACACCAGAACAGAATGCCACTCTTAAAAGGCCAATATCTAAGGAAGAGGTGGACCAAGCAGTAAAAGATATGCCTCCCGGAAAATCCCCAGGCCCCGATGGTTTCACTACAGATTTCTTCCATCACTGCTGGGACATCATAGGTAACGATGTATGGGAGGTCGTCGAGGAATCCAGATCGTTGGGACAAGTTCTCCAAGCCTTCAATGCTACTTTCCTCACTCTCATCCCAAAGGAAGAAAGAGTCACTAACCCCAAACAGTTCAGACCCATCGCCTTATGCAATGTCATCTACAAGATTGTCACCAAGGTGATTGCAAATAGACTCAAGCCAATCCTGCCATTTGTCATTTCCAAGGAACAAGTTGGATATGTTGAAGGAATACAAATCATGGATAGCATCATACTGTCACATGAGGTGGTCATCTCTCTCAACTCAACAAAAACCCCAGGTATGTTAATCAAACTTGATCTCTCAAAAGCTTTTGATAAAGCCAGTTGGCAGTACCTCAGAGCTATCCTCAATTCCTTTGGCTTTGATCAAGATTGGGTAAACTGGATTTTGAACCTTACCTCTTCATTTTTCTTCTCAATCCTAGTCAATGGAGTCCCCTCGTGCCCCTTCTCAGCTTCTAGAGGCATTAGGCAAGGGGATCCGCTCTCACCCTTTCTTTTTGTTCTAATGGCGGAAGGCCTGGGTCACTACATCAAATTAGCTATGCTTGAAGGAGCCCTCAAAGGCCTACCCCTACATAATATTAGGCCTACCCCTTCACACAGCCAATTCATCGATGACACCCTACTCATGAACTCTCCTATGGCATGTGAAGCCCTCAAACTCAAGTCCATCCTCTCTGACTTCACTGAAGCCTCGGGCATGACTCTGAACCTAGACAAATCCAATCTTTTCTTCTTCAACACCCCCACGGCATTTCATCTACACATTTCCAAAATCCTGGGCATCCCCAAGAGCTCCCTTCCGTCCAACTACCTGGGAATTCCTCTTACTAGAGCGCCAGCCAAGTCCATCTCTTGGGACAACCTCCTCATCTCTATCTCCAATAGACTTGCCAACTGGACCTTTAGACCTTTAAACATTGCAGCTAGCTTAGTCCTGCTGAAGTTAGTTCTTCAAACCTTACCCACTTACCTCTTTACTGCCTTAGCTTCTCCCAAGTACATCATTAGAGCGATCAGAAACATTCAAAGAAACTTCCTCTAGCAAGGTCTGCAACCCAATAAGAAATGGGCCCTGGTGAGCTGGGATAAGGTTTGCACACCAAAAAGCAGGGGAGGCCTTGGCCTACAGAATCTAGGAAAGATCAACCAGATAATGGGGGCCAAGATATGGTGGAGGTGGATGAAAACGCCAAATGCGTTATGGGCACAAATCTGGAAGAACAAATATGCTCCCTCCATGCAGTTGGATCAGCTAATTAGACACAATGTCAAAATCTAGGGTTCAAACATCTGGAACACAACTTGGCATAACAAAGACATAATACAGAAACATGCTTTTTGGGAAATACGCAACGGAGATAGTGCAAGGTTCTGGCAGGATTCGTGGCAACAAATAAAACCTCTAAAGGACCTAGCAAAGCTCATACCCCTTCATCTGGCCCTCAATCAACCCCCTTCACTGAAGGTAAAATACCTCTGGAAACCCATTGATGTGGAGCAGACTTGGCAGACTTCCAACCATGAGCTTGGAACCCCACCTGACTTAAACCTGTCAGCCTGGATCCAAGAGGCTAGACGCAGGAAAATTCCCAGGAAGGAGGGACCCGACATTCTCAGATGGGGCCATCTATCTTCAAGAAATTGCTCGATAAAGGAAGCCTATCGCATACACGACAACCACTATAATCAGGAGGTGGACACCATCTGGGGAAAGATTTGGAGCAACGCGCTCTGGCCCAAGGTCTCTACCTTCATCTGGCTAATCATCCATAACAGAATTCTAACTTGGGATAACCTCAGGAAAAGGGGATTCATTGGGCCATCCATGTGTGTTCTCTGTCAATCCCAAGAAGAAACCAAGGAGCATATTTTCAATGGCTGTCTCTATATTCAAACCGTCTAGGACCAGGGGGTGTAAATCATGCGCAGATCAAATCAGAACAGAGGCAGCATTAGGGACACTATTGAAAACTGGGACTCAATCACCTACAGTAATCCCATTCTGAACCACTTTTGGCAACTCCTCCCAGGTTTCATTCTATGGCAGATATGGAAGGAGTGGAACAAACGAATCTTCCATTCCAAGAACTCCCCGACACAGTCAACCTGGGACAAAGTTGCAACACTCATCAAAGAAACAATCAAAAGTAAGCACTGGCAACCTCGAGACAAGGATTGTAATCAGGAGGAGTCACTAACCCTTCAAAGTTGGCAGCTCAACCTAAAAGACTTAGTGACAACCAGACCTCCCAAGAACCGATTCCCCAGCCCAACCACCTTGACCCCCCCTCCAAATGGATTCATAAAAATTAACTTTGATGGAGCTTCAAAAGGAAATCCCAGACCCGCCGAATATGGAGCTGTGATCAGGAGCTCCAAAGGGGAAATTCTAATGTTGACTATGGGATATTTGGGAGAAACCACAAATAATGTAGCAGAATTGGCAGGCCTACTACAGGGCCTTCGACAGGCGGTAACCCTGGCTAGCCACACAATCATCCTAGAAGGGGACTCACAAATCGTCATCCAGCTAATCACTAAGATCCTGCATGGGGGAAATCCACAAAAAATCTCCCCCAGCTGGTGCCTCGCAGGACTGCTTGAGGACTTCAAAAGCCTTCTTGGGCACAATATCAATGTTATTCCCTCCCATGTCAAAAGGGAGGCAAATGGAGTGGTCGATCACCTAGCAAATGAGGGATTACAAAGGGAAACATAACAAATAATTTGGGACGCCAGAAGCAATGATTCCTCTATTCTATACAATCGTTGCCAACTCCTGGCTAGCAAAGATTACCCAGCCCCGGATGGGGTGACACGCGGACAAGAGGAACCACGTGGAGGCGGCATGGGAGAGGCCATTTATAATGGCTCTCACCACACACTCAGTCATTTATGAATGGCACTACCTCCATCGGCCTTTGTTCTCTGATGGGGCTTTGCACGAGCTTTCGCAGGACGGATAGCCAGAGCATTAAGCTCTTGTCTTTAATGGAAGCCATTATAATCTATCCCTCCAACAGCATTGACGGAAATCTCAGGGTGAGTTCGAAGCTTGTTGAGCAGCGGCGTAGTTGTGGTGTTTTCGACGTTCTGGCTTTGCTCCTTGCTCCTGCCATGCCGAGGCTGAGAGGGAAGCCCCACAGGGGAGCCGGCTGGTATGCTGCAGACTCCAGAAGGAAGAGGCACAGGAAATTTCAGCGAGACATGAGCATGGCTAGGAAGAGACAGCGTCGGATGAACACGACAGCTAGCTCGCCCCCTAGAACTTTCGTAGAAGAAGACCTGGACTTGGAACTCCCACCAGACTTCTCGGAGAGAAAGATGTTTACTGTACCAGATAATTGGGATCCCTCGACTTGTTTCGCTACAGCAGAAGCATTGCCCCGCTCCATAGGTGTCCTAGGTCCTTGCACAGTGCAAAACGACAAGCACACCACCTGCGTGGTTGATGAGGAGCCACCGAACAACCACATAGAATTGCAGACAAACACGAAGGTGCCGGGACGAAGGGAAACAAAAAATGAGCCATAGACGCCGCCCTCGCCACCCCTCCTGCACCCGGAGCATTTGCAATTGATATTTGAAGTTCTAATCCTAGTCGATGACCAACTCTTTAGAGCAGTCTGTGTCAGCCAACTCTTGGACATGCTCTATGCGGCCTACTCCAGCGCCACTCCTCGGCAACAATGCCCGACCTGTTCTCAGCCATTCGCCATCCCATCCAGCAGTGGAAAAGCAAAGAAAACTCACGAGGACTCTGGGGATTAGGTTTTCTTCTGTCTTGCATGTTTTCCAAATCTTTTTTTGTAGTTGTTTACCAAAGCTGTAGCTCTGTAGCTGTTAGCATGGTTAGCATTAGAACAATAAGAATGCTGTCAATTTTGAATCGATACCCTGGTTTCCTACGGGCAGGGTGGTGCAGTGAACTCTTTTTTTTTGCATGCTACTATGGGCAGGCCAACTATCTTGGTTTCCTACATAGGCAGGACAGCTGGCACCTGCGTGTCACATGTACTCCTTTTCTGAAGTCATAATATAATAGGTTCCGCCTTTTTATTTAAAAAAAAAAAAATATTTGATTTTGAAATATTTGATGAATATTGTTTTTTTTTTTTTTTCAAGGATGAATATTAAATTTTAAAATGATCACTGTTTCATTTTCAAGTGGCATATAAACGAGATGTATAAAACATATTCAAAGGTTTTAGAAATAGTTGAATGGTATAGAAGAATTAATATATTTTAATAAAAAATATTATTTTCAAACTTTTTGAATGGATGATTACTTTATCATAACAAAGTGGCACTCAAGAGTTTGATGTATTAATTTGTCATTTGAAAATTGCAATAATGGTTTTTAAGGGGATGTTGTATTTTTTATTTCTTTAATGTTTATGAAGAAATAACGAAACAAGAATTTGATCTATTAATTTGTGATTTGAAAATTAAAATACTATTTTCTTAAGAGAGTGTTGTACTATTGATTTCTTTAATACTGAAGAAGAAATGAAAGATTTAAATGTTTAATTTTAAAAAAGTTAATGACTATTATATCATTTTTTAAAAGAATCACTTTTTAATTTTTCAAGTGGCATATAAAAAAGCTGTATAAAGCATATTCCAAAGGTTTTAGAATTAATTGAATGGTATGTTAAAGAAGAATTAAAATATTTTAATAAAAAAATAATTTTTTTTTGGAATGGATGATTACTTTATTATAAGAAAATGTGACTCAAGTGTTTCATGTATTAATTTGTGATTTTAAAATTGAAATAATGTTTATTTAAGGTGAGTGTTGTATTTTTTTATTTCTTTAATATTTATGAAGAAATAAAGAGAATTAAATGTTTAATTTTGAAATAATTGATGAATATTGTATGTTGAAAAGTCATGTGTAATAATAATTGATTGGAGTCAAAATAAAAAAATCAATTAACATATTTTTATAAGACTATAAATGGGTCAATTCTTATAGTGTTTCTTTCCAGTAGAGAGTGAACTGTGTTACATAATGTTTATGGTGTCTCTCATGTGGTGTATTTGATGATTTGTTGATTAGTTGAGTAAAATATTGGCTCAACATGATAAAACATTTGGGAAGAAGAAACAATTCAGTGAATATATTTTTTATATAGGATAAAAAAATAATACATTAGATAAAAGTTCAAGAGGAAGAGGTGCTCCCATTAATACTAGAAACTTAAGTGGAAATAAAATATATGGAAAGGATCATAGACAAGGAAGAGGAAACAATAAGTACAATAAATAAGGTCCAAACTATTTCAGACAAGGTCAATTAGAACAACCTACAAATTGTAACTATTGAACTGGAAGAGGTAGAGAAATGAGTCAAATCACATGCATAAGATGTAATAGCATTGGTCATTATACACCAGATTGTAAATCTCTGAATGATAAGTTTCTTAAGTTCACACACAATTCAACTTTAGCATAGTATGCAAATGCCAAAGATCTAGATTATGATCAAAATAATTATGAGTACATGTTCAATGCTCTTCAAAAATTATAGTTGAAATCTTTAGTGGTCTACAAATACTCTTTTCGAAGTGAATATGAAGATTCATGGACAATGGATACTAGTAGATCACAACACAAGACATTTAAATGAGATTTCTTCTAGTCATTTTATGAATGCCAATCAAATTCAATATTTTTGGTTGATGACACCATGCATGCACCATGAGAAAAATATTTTGTAAAGAGTTTTCTCCTCGAGGTTGAAGAGAAAATAATTTCTAATATTTGGTATGTACCAACATTTAAGAAAAAATTGGCGTCTTTTGTGTTAATTCAACAAGTAGGGTATCAAATTATTATGAAAAATGGATTGGTTAAAATCAACTCATTAGAGGAAAATTTTAAAACAATAATGACAGGTTATGAAGATGAAAAACTTCCAAGGATGAAAGGGAAAGTCAATCAAAGGAAGCAAGATTTTGCAAGAGAAATTGATTAAAGTATTTTACCCATCCGATTATAGCATGTTCAATTTGGACATTTGAATTTTTAAAGTCTTTCCCATATTCAAAAACATGGAATGGTAAGAGGGATACCAACCTTTAAATATAAAAATGCAAGACAAGAAGCTTATATTTATGGAAAACATAACCAAGAAGCACTCCCCATTGGATCATGGATAGAAACAGATGTTTGCAACGTATCCACAATGACATTTTTGGACATTTATAAACATCTCTTTGAGGATGTAAGTATTTTCTACTTTTCATTGATGAATTTAAATGAATGAATTATCTATGTTTCCTTAAATAAAAATCAAAGGCATGTGAGAAATTCAAGAGTTTTCATCACTTTGCTGGAAAAAAAAGTAAAGAAAAAATAGCCACTTTGAGGATAGATAATAGATGGGAGTTCACTTCAAATGAATTCCAAAATTGTTGTGAGGGTAAAGGAATTATAAGGTAATTTACTATTTCCTACACTCCATGAAAAAATGGAGTGACTGAAAATATGAATAGAACTTTGATGGGTAAGGAGAGATCTATGTGAAATTTAAAGGGTTAAGTTATTCTTATTAGGACAAAGTGATTCATACTATAGTTTATTTAAGGAATATATATCCGACTTATTCTTTGGATGACATCACACCATTTGAAGCTTGGTATGGTTTTAAACCAAAAGATAAGCATATTGATGTCTTTGTTTCAGTACGCTATTATTTAGTTCATAAATAAAACATGACTAAGCTAGATGCTCACAGTATCAAGTGTATGCTAATTTAATATTGTAATGAAAAGAAGGGATATTGACTCTTATCTTATGGTAAGTTTCTTGTGAATTGAGATATTATCTTTGATAAAATGGAAGGTAAAGATGTCGTTTAGATTAAGAGGCTTCTCAACCAGCTGGATCAAAAAGTGGATAAAGAGGAAAATAGAGTGAAAAATAAACGAAGGAACACTGGCTTGAAATGGATTGTCAACATCATCGAAAAATAAAAATGATGAAGAATTAGAAAAAGGTTCATACAATGGTTATTCTTCACATGAAAATTTAAAAGAAGAATTTTCAATTAAAGATGAGAATATAATGCCTAAGTGGGCCACTAAAATTATAAAGGATGTAAGATTAGATGAATATAAAAAATAGGTAATATAAGTTCCCCGAGAATGCAAGAGCATTTTTCCTTAATGGTCAATTCTTTTACTCGTCCTTCCACTTTTAAATAAGTTGTAAAATGTGAGGAATGGAAAAATGATGTAGTGTGCATCCACCCCCTGCCATTATAGTCCATTTATAATAGAACATTTATTGGTTTATTTGTAATTGGAATCGTAGCTGTCATAGTGCTTCTTCCTCATAGCTAGATTTTCCTTCTTTTCGATTTGGTCATGCCACAACCCCTGGGGTTGTACCTCTCTTATCTTTTATCCATGTTTTCTTTCCTATAGCACCACCAATAGATGCTATAGAATCATCATTTTGTGACATATTCACTCGTTGCAACTCGCCCTCTCCTAATGTAACATGCTTCATGTTGCATCCTTCTCTCTTGTTGAAACACACATGCTCTTATGCAACATGACTCCTATGGAAAAAAAATTATGTTGCAATAGATCTCCTGCTATAAAACATCTTTTGTGATGACATGTCTTCTACTGCAACTTGTCTCCTACTATGATATGTCTCTACTACAACACACATCCCTTTGTTGTAGCACATCTCTTGTTAAATAACACCTCTAGTGTGACAAATCCTTTGTTGCAATTCACATTGTGCTGCAACACACATCATATTGTTGCAACTTGTCTTTGTTGCAAGAAGACTCCTACTATCATACGCCTCTACTGAAAAATGTATTTTTTGGGACACACCTTTGTTTTAGCATGCTTCTTGTTGTATCCTCCTACTGCAACACATTCATTTCTATGTTCATGTTTTTGAAACATGCCCATGCTACAACACATATGTTTCTACAACACATCTACACTTGCGACTACAATAAATCTTCGACCACATGTCTTTGGCTGCAATACGTCTCGATTGCAACACATATCCTGTTACAACATGCCTCCTATTAGAAAATATTGTTGCAACACACTTATGTTGTAACACATTTTCTACTACTATGTGGTTTTGTTGCAGCCACAACATTCCTACAAGGAACCTACACAACAATATCATATGGAACTATTATCTATATAGATATGCATCACTCATATATTATAATATGGGAGGAATTTAATTACATTTACAATACATGTAACATAACAACCCAACATCCTACATGATTCCATTCACATGCACACATAGAAAGGTTAAATCTGCAAAACCTAAAATCTTGTATTCATTCATACATGGTAAAATAATTTGGTTCTATGATCATACATGAGCTTACAATCTTTATTGGGTTACCAGACGAGATGCCATGGAAAAATCAACCAGCTCTCCCTCACTGTCTTGCACGATCTCTCCTCTTCTTGGTTTTGTTATCTCCCTGCAATCTCTTTGATGCTATGTTTTATTTCTCTACAAATTGTTCTCTTTAGTTTCCCCAGTGGCTCCTCATGCCCTTTCATCTTCCAACTTCTATCTTGTACTTTCCTCAGTGACTCTTCACCTCCCATGCATCCTTCTGTCTTCCACCCAATAATTAACTCCTGCTGAACTGTAATACCTTCAACTGAAATATGCAACAATACATTCATCCTCATCATGCACTCACAGTTCCAGTCAGTAGTGGAATTTCCTTAATCATCACTTTGATCTACAACAAATTTCCAATTCTAGTGACCAGTCACATTCTTCAGCACTTAAACACTATCGTAACAACTCTATAGTCGTCTTTTTCATGTTATATCTGGGATGACAGAGATGTTCCTACATCAAAAAAGTTTATGGTTGATGAATATAAACTATTGATTGAAAATGGCACCTGGAATATTGTAGATTTTCCTCAAAATGTGAAACCCATTGTATGCAAATGGATTTACAAAATTAAGTACAAGTTAGATGGAATAATTTATAAATATAATGCAAAACTAGTAGATATAAATTTTGTTGAGGAAGAAGGAATTGTTTATGAAGAAACGTTTGCACCTACAACGAAGTTAAATAATATAAGGATAATAATTTCTTTAGTGACTCAAAATCATTGGAATCTACATCAAATCAATGTTAAAATTGCCTCTCTCAATGGTGATTTTCAATAAGAAGTATTTATGACTCAACCGTCAAGTTTTGAACTTGAAGAACAATAATGTAAGTTTTCAAATTGATTAAAGCATTGCAAGGTTTAAATAAATCTCTTAGAGATTGGTATGCAAAGATGGATAAATACCTTCACAAAGTGGATTTTCAAAGAAGTGAGTCTGATGATACTTTGTACATGCATCTATAGCGAAAAACATTGATCATGTTAGTAATGTATGTTGATGACTTGATTATCACTAGGAATAATGATGATCATATTGCGTGGATTAAGAATGAACTATAGGATGGATTTAAAATGATTAATTTGGGATTACTTCCCTACTATGTTTGGGTTGAATTATTACGAAAACCTAATAACATTTTCATTTTTCCATGAAAGTATGCATCTAAAATATTGAAGAAATTTGGTATAGAATATTGCAAGTCTGTTCTTACCTCAATGGAGAAAATTTTAAAACTTTCAAA
>JZKD02S2233884.1:1884489-1896992 GCA_000966675.3 Picea glauca
ACAATACTACCTATATATAGTTCATTGGAAGTGTGATTTATTTGAGAACCACTTGTCTAGATTTGGCATATGCAGTTAGTATTATTTCAATATCCATGCAAGAATGAAGGGAAATCCATTGGAATGTAGCTAAGAGGGTTTTAAATACATTTAAGGTACAAAAGGTTTCCCTTGCACCTTGTAAGTATCTAAATTTCTCGCTCTCATCAATTCCAGTGTTCTACAGTCCTTGTCATCATGACCCACTAAATTACAAAAATTGTAATAAGAATGTTTTGGCATGATATTATACTTCTGCATCATTGGACAATGATATGGATCATGCCCATTTGTCTTACAAATTTCACACCATGATCCTCCTGTAGGCAAGGGGTTTGGCACCCCTACGGCCAAGTACTACACAAATGTTGGATATTCATTTTTATGGTGTCCTTTTGTCCTGCATAACGTACACCATACAAATTCTCTATTCTCCTTCCCCTTATTCCGGTTCAACTAAAATTTTAGATACTTTGGATCCTCTTTTAGGTCTTCTATTGTTGGATATGTCTGTTGATACAGGTTTTCTTCCAGCTACAGGGCTGCTTGTAGAGCCTCTCACTAAGTTTGGAACTTATTCTATCTCAAGGGATACTTCAAATGTGGTAATAGGGAGTTCACAAATAATTTCCTATGTTGCATATCGGTAATAGAGTACTTCAAATTACCTTTTAGACTTTTAAACCTTTGATCAATCTCCCAAAAAAACTCACCTAGTTTCTTCCTAATCTCAATCATTTTGTTCATGTGCTGGTCTTGTGAACATTGCTTACGAAATTCATTTACCAACAGCATTTTCACCTCCACGACATTATTTGGTGCTCCTTGTGGACTGTTTACATCAAGGCTCACGTACTAGTATAGCACGTAGTCTCTGAATGTTACATCCAGCCGCTTGACTTGTGTATCCTCATATGTGACCTACTTTTCTTCCTAGACCTTTTCACATATGAATAAATTCTTCTCAGGGTTCTCTGATGCCTCACCACAAAAATTTGGTATTCTGATAGTGGGATCTATTCATGCCATTTTGAAACGTGTTGAACTACTGCCCCCATGTGTTGTAGATAGTTGAATATTACTTCTTGAACTTGTACCCCCATTTGGTTTCCCTTTATTGGACCCCTGACCTGCTTCCCCTCTTCTACTAAAAATTGGTTTTCTAAAAGCTTGTGTTCCTTTAGGTGTATTAGTCACACATGGGCTTGTAGGTTCCACACTAACTGTGATCTAGATTGGAGTTACACCTTTTGTTTCTGACCTTGGACCTATTATTTTCCTTTCATATGTTGTGTACAATATTTCCTCAATCTGTTCTACACCTCAAATATCCTCTACCTCTTATTCATCTCTCTCCAACCCCTCTATGTTGGTTATGTCCCTCTTATTTTTATTCATCTTATACTAGTAAGGTCTATCATTGCACATTTTTCCATCTTTTTTTAGTATCTACATTGTATAGTCTTCATCCATCATGATCGGTTCCATGGCCTCCTTCTGCTTCCCCTTATCTAGATCGCTATCCATATCTCAAAATCCCATTAGTTCTTCCCCCCTTTCCCCATGCACGCAGGGAAGTTTAGTTTTATGATTCCATGGTCATCATGCCTTTTCCATATAATAAAATCTTGATGGAAGTATATAGTGATCTTATGTACC
Source organism: Picea glauca (assembly GCA_000966675.3). Classification (NCBI taxonomy): domain Eukaryota; kingdom Viridiplantae; phylum Streptophyta; class Pinopsida; order Pinales; family Pinaceae; genus Picea; species Picea glauca. The sequence continues at coordinate 1,886,188 of JZKD02S2233884.1, forward strand.
TACCTCTAGATCCCTTCAAAGAATCCTTCTCTACATCAGTGTATTATTTCACAGTATCAACTATAAATTTAGTGACAAACCCTGCAATAATAATGTCTAACCAAAAATCTTTTGCGCGTAAATTTTTTATTGACTTGCTGCAGTGACACGATCTCGACACGATGCCATTGTAGTTATCATATCCGATTTGTAGGATGGTTGTACTTCAACCTTAATAACCACTCATGTAATAGATGTGGAAATTCACAAAAAAATACTTCATGCAAACCACTAAACACATATTTATTGAGATATTTGTGTAGTGTATATTTAAGTTTTTTCTTGTCCTTCTACAAAAACTCGAGCTCCTTTTTCCTTAACCATCTTTCAATTTTCACCTTCATTGGATTCCATGGCCTAAAAATTCCCTTATAATTTCTCATTCTTCATGCGGTTCTTCAACATATCCCTTCCAATCTATCATGTGCAGTTCCAACCATTAATGAAACCATTTGTTGGATGCTTGGGTTGACCCAGATTCTGATCTCAATAGTTTCCAACAAAACCCTCAAACCATTGGCCCTCCTGGTAACCTAGGAGGAAATATTGCACACAAAGTTCACAATGCACTCTCACTCGAGATAGCTTATGGAGGGTTGCAAGACTCAGGTGTCTGCATTCAGGGAAGGGATTGGGACTATGATATGCTCCTTTTCCTCATGCATCAAATTTATTATCCATTCATTTAAATATAGTATCCATCCATCAAAGAAACTATGCATGCATGATGTCATAATGTAATCTAACCATCCATTCTTTAATTGATAAATAACATAAACAATAAAACAACCATTCAAACACATTAACACAACATGTTTACCGTGGTTCACACCCCCTGGGGATATGTCCACAAAGATTTGTCTATTCTTCTCTTTTATTCATCATTCTTCAAAATCTACGTTGTGCGCATTACAGTCTTCATGCTTATAATTAAAAAGTAGGATAAGTTCCATCTGTGAGGCAGACTAGACCGGACCAGGCTCCACGTCTTGTGACAAAACCCTCAAAACCTACTCGCTAGCTTATTCATACCAAACTATTATCTCTCTGACCAACCACTACTAGAACTCCTAGGCTTTCATTTATACCATTGTATTGGCTTGTATCCATTACATTCATATAAAAAAGACTAACCCTAACATGACTAGGTTTGTGTGTATGTGTGCCACACTACTTTTCCTCGATCTTCGACATGTTTCCTTTCCTCCATCTTCTGCATGTTGCTTTTCCTCCACATATGGCACGTGCTCCAAAATAGGCTTTTCTCAACAATGGCCTTCTATATATGAAAAATAATAATTTTGTACTTATTGGATATTCATATGGATATTTTGTTGGAAATATTGATGATAAGGCATTGACATCACATTATTTAATGCACATGGGATCAGTAGTAGGTTCATAGAGTTGAAAGAAGTAGGTTATATTTTCAAATTCTTAAGCAAAAGAAGAATACATTTTAGTATGGGAAGTGGCATGTAAGATTGTTTGGTTATGTAGGGTGTTATAGAATCTTTGAGTTCTTAAAAAAAATCCACTTATTTATTGATTGATAGTTAGTCATAAAACTTGCTAAAAATCTAGTTTTTCATTCCAAAACAAATCATATTGACACCAAGTATCATTAGATCATGACACTCATCATAAAGGGATTCATCGAACTGAAGTACCATCCTTCTGAAGATCAAATTTTAGACATCTTCACAAAATCCATAGGCACAATAAAATTTGCTAAGTTCAAAATTGAGGTTGTATTTGTTCAAATGTATTTTTGAATCAAAAGGGGTATCGTTATCCATAATGATCCTAAAATACTTCTAGAATTAGTATTTTCCAAGGATTATTAATTAGAAAAATAAATACATTCTAGCATTATTGTATATGGACACTTGTCATCTTTGTGTGATTATGTGATAATATGTGCATACTAAATTTATCTTAGGAGACAAGGACGAATAAATTATTTAAACTCTTTTCTTCTCATGTAAGATTGATTCAATTTGTATCCCTCACATTATTAATGTAATATCATTTTCTTTATTAATCAAATTGTGTGTTTGAGGACACCTTGTATAATGTACTTAATCCCCAAAATTCAAATCATTTGCATAAAATGTACTGAAAAAACAAAGAAAACAAGAGAAAATAGATAAACCCTGAGAAATATCTCTTTTATTAATGAAAATAAAAAACTGAGAGCTATGTTCACTTGCCTCTTCAAAGGGACAACCTCCTTGAGGAAACTCTCAAGTACAATAAGAGTTCTTACCAAACATTACATAACCTTCTACTCAATATATAACAATCCATAGATAACATTAACTACATGTAGGCCCACTTATAATGAGGGCCTACTAAGTCATTTTAGATTTACTAATAAATAATAACTTTTTTACAATTAGGGACTATTAACTATCTATTTAGGGGGAGTTATTCAAGAAAGGTGGCTTCATACATTAATAAAGTATCCTAAGTAAGGGGGTCTAAGTAAGGGGGTTAGGGTAGGACCCTAACATGCCATCCCCCTTAAAAAACAACGTTGTCCTTAAGGTTGAAGGTGAGGAAATTGTTGAAAGATCATTGTGGGTTCCCAGGTGGCATCTTCTAGTTGCATACATTTCCACTGGGTTAATATTTCCCTGATCATGCACTAGAGAAATTGACACTCACTAGTATCCAATACTAATTATGGTTGAAAACAAATGGAACATTCATCATCAAGATCTGGTAGGTTGATCTACACTTTTCAATTCTATCCTACAACTTTCTTCAAACAAGACACATGAAAGACTGGATAAATCTTGTAGTGGGTAGGGAAATTTATCTTGTAGGCCACCTATCCAATGAATTGTATGATCTGATAGGGACCATAGAACTTGGGAGATAGCTTCTCGGGAACTTTATCTTTGAGTGATGTTTGTTTATAAGGATGCAAGTTGCGAAATAATTCAGACATGAAAATAATGTTTTGATATATGATGATCAACTTATTATTTCATTCAATTTTACACCATAACCAAGTTTTCCTTAACAATATAGATAATGACTTCTCTAGTGTGAAGTGTTATATTTACACATTAACCTTGAAGGTTCCTAGTACATAGGACCATGAACAGGGGGTTTTGACCATAAGCAACTTCATATGATGTCATTTAGGTAGTTTCATGATAAATGGTATTGTAACACCATTTGGAAAGGGGAATCCATTGTGCCCATTGGTGCAATTCTTCATAATAAAAGAATCTCAAATAGGTCTTTAGAACTTTTTGACAACTTCTATTTAGTCATTGGATTGTGGATGATATGAAATTCTAATATTCATATGTGTGCCTTGAAGTTTAAATAGATCCTACCAAAATTTGTTGGTGAATGTGGTGTCTCGCTGAGACAATGGGAATGGGAATACCATGTAGCCTAAAAATATGATTTATGAAGACTTGGGAAATAAATGAAGGAGTGAAAGGAGGATATAGGGAAGGAAAATGTGTAGCTTTTGAAAGACGCTCAAAAACTACTATAATGACTAATTTGGTACATGTGTTTGGGAGTCCCATGATAAAATTGATGGATATTTCTATCCAGACCTATGTTGGGATTAGTAGTGGCTTCTATGTCCTTGGTATCTTCACCATCTCTCCCATTTGTTTTTAGCAAGTGTCACATGATGCTATGAAATCCTAGACACGTTTTTCCATTCCTTCTCAAAATAATGAGCACTTTGTTCTTTCATGGGTTTTATGAAGGCCATAATTACCTACTATTAGTGATGAATGCATCTCCTCTGAGACTCATTGTTTTAAGACCAAATATTTTTCCAGAATAATGAACCCTTTATACCACAATGTATCTTGGTTCCATGTAAAACCTTTGGGTGGGTTGGGATGTACCTGAAACCATTAGATGAGCTACCTTAATGCATTATTTTACAACCATTCCTCGTAGGGTTCCTCTAGCCATATTGGACTTCATAAGGATAAGAAAAGTAGTGATCAATCCTCCTCAAATTGTCTAGATAAAGTATTAGAAACAATGATGTAGGAGCATTGCTCCAACCCAACAACATGCCAACTAGACAACACATTCAACGTGCATTTAAGGAAGGGAGAGGTGCCAACCCTCGCATTTTAAATTTTAAATTGTAATTAAATGTTTGTAAGGCTTGAAGAGATGCACTATTTCCTTTGTACAGGATCTAGACATATTCACATTTAATGGATGATAGGTTGATAAGATATAAATCTGATCCGGACCAGACACCCATTAATTGTAATTCAATGTAAATTAATGAGAGTAGGTAGCTTGGAGGGAAGATCTCGAGGAGCCCCTATTTTGTAAAAATATATTTCTATCTAGATTTATTAGGGTTAGTGAGGAGACAAGAAGAAGAGATAGGAAGAATAGAAGAGAAGAAGGAGAGAGTCGAGACTCTGTTACAATCCGAGCTCACCCATATTGTAACCAAACATTCATATTAATACAAAGAGAAGTTTGTTATGCATGAGATTCTTAATGTGTTTATGTGTAATTGAATGAACGTATTTTTATGTGTTTATATGAGTATACAATAGATGTGTGGTAGATTCCATCTATAGGGATATATAGAATTTCCTATCTTTGGGTTTTCTGATTTCAGTCTGGGTTCTTTGTGGCTTAATGCAAGGGGTTGCATGACATAGTGTTGAAGACTTTGTGAGCCAGTGCAAAGAGTACACATATGAGTTATGTGGAATTCAGGAAAGAATGTGCCACGAGGGCACACTAGAGGAATCATAAACTCAAGGGAGAAGCCTCAAGGTTATTGAACACCTTGGAGGTGAGATTGTGCAGAGGAGGGAACTGAGAGAAAACAAAATCACTGAGGATTTTTTGAATCTCTACCAGGAGGGTATCAAGCGAGTGAAAAGAGTGCACAAGAAGAAATCTATTTCGAGTTTAAAGATATGAGAAGTGTCAAGGAGAATACACTCACAGAGTTACTAAATACTCTACAAGCTCAGCAAGGAGTGCTTGAGTGGAAGTTTCCAAGAGGGAACTTCCATCTCTTAGAGGGACAGAAGGGATAGATACATTTGAGGTCCGATCAGCTGATGCTCATGGAGACAAAGTTGTTGAACACTTTGGAGGAAGACCTGTGAAAGGAGTGCACCAGGCCAACACTCATATGGAGTGTTGAAGATGACAAGTTGAAGGCCAATTGAGCACAAGGAGTGTGCAGGGAAGCGAATTGTTTCATGTTTGTAACCTTAGGAGGAATAGTCCCTTTGCATACAAGGTTCCTATGGAAAGAAGTAGAAGGTTGAGACACTTTAAGGTCCAAGACACAGACAATCTTAGGATAGGTAGCATGAAATTGCACACAGAGCGCAAGTGTGTGCAGGGTCGAGGTCAAGTTTCATTTACAAAAGCTCAGGAGGGAAAGCAGAAGTTGAGCCCCAAGTCATCAGGCTCGCAAAGGAATCAAATGCCGAGACCTATGAAAGATTTGAATTCTTCCAAGTATGGGAATAAAGTCAAAGCTCAGGAGGAGAAGCGTCGAAAACCATTAGATCAACTGTTGAGGAGGAAATCTGGACCATTGAATCTCACGTTCAGACACCTAGAGGAACGTGCAGAGGAGAACATATCTTAGCCATAGGATCTGAGCACATGGACCAAGAGTAATTGGATCTAGAGAAACATACATGAGGTTTAAACCTGGTTGATTTGCAGAAGAGAGTGGACATCACTAAACGCAAAGTCCCAAAATCATTAGAGTTGTCCATCGAGAAGGGATGTGTGGCGAGCAGTCAATGTTTCACTAACTTGCACATCAGAGAAGTCAAAGAGGAGAATCATGAGAACTCGCAAGGCATGATTTAGTGATTTGATAGTGGTCATAAGATTTCATAGGATCTCAGCCATTGGTTTGTGCCCCAAAATATTTACATTTCGGAAGTTGGGAACATGGAGGAAGTTGTAACTTGGAAGTTTCAAATCGCAAAACCTTTATGCGATATGGACCATCAGATCATGGATGAATCGAGGACTGTTGATGTGGCATAATGCTAATTGGGAGTTTGGAAATTGGGAAAAGGAAGCAAAGTTATATCGTAAAGTACCGATATGAAAAACCCTGACGTGCTCTAAAGACTGGGCCACGGGTCATAGAAAGGGGTCATATGGAAAGAGGATAAGGGAGGAGATAGCATGAGCTAGTGCCTTGTCAAGATTGCAGAGGTCAAGAGAGTCGGGTGACTCACATACAAAGTCTCGACGCATGAAATCATGATGCACCTTTTTTGAGGCTCGTAGTCACAGTCGTGGTCATGTGAGAGAATCTTTCTCCTATCACTTGTTTGCACGGCCCAAGTTTCACAAGGACCTATGGATTTGTTCATGGGATTCCAATAGGGAATCTAAAGAGCTTCTTCAGCCCACAGAGTTAGTGTGATCCTTGATCGAGAGGTCAGCGGACCCTGCTAAGGTGGGGGTCTACATCAAAGTGGTTTTAGAGCTTATTTTTCATTTGTATATTTCAGGCAAAGGAGGTAAAGGAGATAGTCTGATACCGTTAAAGTGGTATCAGTGCTTATTTTCCTTCTGTATATTTTGGGCGAAGGAGGTAAAGAATATAGTTTGATACTATCAAAGTGGTATCAGAGCTTATTTTTCATCTGTATATTTCAGGCGAAGGAGGTAAAGGAGATAGCCTGATACCGTCAAAGTGGTATCAGAGCTTATTTTGCGTCTGTATATTTCAGGTGAAGGAGGTAAAGGAGATAGTTTGATAATGTCAAATTGGTATCAGAGCTTAGAATTTGTCTACAGATCGTAGGAAAAGTAAAAAGGAGAAGCTCATAATGCTCTCATTTGCAGAGTAAACAATAGACTTGCCAGGGGGGAAGGTAGAGGAATAAGATGGCTACTAAAGGCCATGAACTTGGTCCAAGAGAAGACCACCAACAAAAAAGCAAGGCTGAGATAGACAAAGAGCTCAATGAGATAAGAGTGCAAATGGAAAATATTGCATTTAAAATGCAGCAGGATGCAAAGGTGCATTGGGTGTATGAGTGGCCCATGAAGAAGAAGGTTAAGTGGCCCATTCAGAAATTGTTGGCCAGAGGACAACAAAGGTTGTCGAGAATGTGGCCGAGGTATGTTGAAATCCTTAGAGGTGAAGAGGAGATGGTTCACATCTATGAGCCAGAAACTTGGAAGAGTCTCAGTGATGATGAGGAGAAGAGATCAGACAAGGGTCTCAGAAACTGCCAGGTGAGCAGTGAGGAACTTTTAGGTTTCCTAGAGGGCAATGAGAAGAGGTCAATGGTTGATATCAAAGACTGTCAGGTGAAAAGTGAAGAAAGTTCAAATTTTCAGGTGGGCAAGGGAGAGGAGGTGAGACTGTATGATAGTCTCATGAACTCAAAGGTGAGTTTGGATCGACAAGGAATGCTGACAAAGGAGGATCAGAGGAGTTTTCTGATCATTGGGGGAATTGAGATATTCCTACCAAGTAGCCCAGTTGATCTCAGAGCATGTTTTACAGATGCAACAATATAATAAGGACATCTAACAGTGACTTCCATAGAGAAAGAAGATAAGGAGAAGACACTAACATTTTCCCCAGCAGAACGAGAAGAGAATTCAACAAAATTGCTCGAAATTTCCAGCCAGGAAGATAAACAGGAGATGAATGCAACAATGAAGCTTGCAGCAGAGGAGGAAGCAGAAAACATGAACTTTATTGATCTATGTGAAGAATTGGAAGCCCAAGAGATAAGGATGATAGTGCAAAGTCATCACATCCAACAGATCAGTTTGGAGACAGATGGATCATACCAACCCAAGGAGCAGCTGGTGGAAGCTGGAGATATGCCAACAGGAGAACTGGTAGAAGAAAAGTTGTCAGAAAGGAAAGCTGATAAATAGCTCAGTGATGAGATTGCAGAATTAGAGTTTGCAGCAGGGTGGCTAGTTAATGCCACAAAAAAATAAAATAGCAAGGGGGATCAAGTTGATCTTCCCATCAATGAGGAGGGAGTGTAGCGGAGCAGGCTGCATAAAGAGAACTAGCCATTGGAAGAGGTGGACAAGGAGATAAAAGAACTTAGAAGGCTAATGTTGAGGTTATCACATGAGACTAAAATAAAGGAGAAGCTCAGAAGAAGGCAACCTGCCTTAGCATCAGGGAAGAAGAAGCAACAACAACAAAGCAATGGAACAAAAGGACAACTCCAAAGAATAGTTTGTGATCCAGGTGGATTTGAACAGAGATGGGAAGCTCACGAGCAGGAGCTCATGAACTTTTCATAGTAGTGGAGTATGATGTTGGAGAATCGCTCCAACCCAGAAACATGCTAGATAGACAAAACATTTATCATGCATTCAAGGAAGAGAGAGGCGCCATCCCTCTCATTTTAAATTTTAAATTGTAATTAAATGTTTTTAAGGCTGGAAGAGCCACATCATTGCCTTTGTATAGGTTGTAGATAGAGTCTCTTTTAATGGATGACAAGATGATAAGATCTATATCCTATCCAGACTAGACAACCATTGATTGCAATTCAATGTAAATTAATGAGAGTAGGTAGCTTGGAGGGAAGAGGTCGAGGATCCCCTCTTTTGTAAAAATATATTTGTATCTAGAATTATTAGAGTTAGTGAGGAGACAAGAAGAAGAGATAGAAATAATATAAGAGAAGAAGGAGAGAGTCGAGATTCTATTGCATTCTGAGCTCACCCATATTGTAACCAAGCATTCATATTAATACAAAGAGCAGTTTGTCCTGCATGAGATTCTTTATGTGTTTATGTCTAATTGAATGAATGTATTTTTATGTGTTTATATGTGTATGTTATAGATGTTTGTTAGATTCCATTTAAATGGATAGATAGAATTTTCTATCTGTGGGTTTTTTTATTTCAATCTAGGTTCTTTGTGGATTAATGCAAGGGGTTGCATGACAGACCATTGAAGACTTTGTGAGCCAGTGAAAAGAGTGCACATTTGATTTCGGTGGAATTCATGCAAGGATGTGCCAGGAGGGCACACCAGAGGAATCATAAACTCAAGGGAGAAGCCTCAAGCTTACTGAACACCTTGGAGGTGAGACTATGTAGAGGAGGGCACAAAGAGAAAACATAATCACTAAGGATTCTATGAAGGTCTGCTAGGAGGGCATCAAGCGAGTGAAAAGAGTGCACAAGAAGAAATATATTTCACGTTCAGAGATAAAATAAGTTTCAAGGAGAAGACACTCACAGAGTTAATGAATACTCTTCAAGGTCAACAAGGAGTGCTTGAGTGGAAGTTGCCAAGAGGGCATTTACATCTCTTCGAGGGATAGAAGGGATAGAGACCTTTGAGGTCCAAGTAGTTGAAGCTCAAGGAGACAGAGTTGTTGAACACTCTAAAGGAAGACCTATGCAAGGAGTGCACCAGGCCAACACTCAAATGGAGTGTTGAGTACAGCTAGTTGAAGGTCGGTTGAGCACAAGGAGTGTGTAGGGAAGTGAAATCTTTCAAGTTAGTAAGCCTAGGACGAATAGTTCCTTCACGTAAAATGTTCCTATAGAAAGAAGAAGAAATCCAATACAATTTGAGTTCCAAGCCACAAACAAGCTCAGGAGAGGTAGGACAAAGTTTCACGTAAAGAGTAAGTATGCGCAGGGATGAGGTCAAGTTTCATTGACAAAATATCAGGAGGGAAAGTGGAAGTAGAGACCCAATTCATCGAGCTCGCAAAGGAATCCAAGGTTGAGACCTTTGAAACATTTGAATTCTTCCAATCCTTGGAAGAAATTCAAAGCTTAGGAGGAGGAGTGTCGACAACCATTAGATCAGCTATAGAGGAGGAAATATGGACCATCAAATATCTCGTCCAAACACCCATAGAAACATGCATAGGAGAACATATATTAGTCATAGGATCTGAGCGCGTGGATTGACAGTGATTGGATCCAGAGGAATGTGCATGAGGTTTAAACCCGTTGGAGTTTCATAAGAGAGTGGACATCGTGAAACGCAAAGTCTTGAAATCATCGGAGCCATCCATCAAGAAGGGATGTGTGGTGAGCAGTTAGCCTTTTGCTGACTTGCACATTAGAGAAGTCAAAGGGGAGAATCATGAGAACTCGTGAGGCTCGAGTTTGCAATTTGATAGTGGTTTTCAGATCTCATAGGATTTGAGCCATTGATTTGTGCCCTAAAATATCAACATTTTGGAAGTCGGGAGAGTGGAGGAAGTTGTAAGTCAAAAGTCATGAGTCGCGAAACCCCGACGTGATTTGGATTGTCAGATCATGGAGGAATCGAGGAAATTTGATCTGGCATAAGTGGTCATCAGGAGTTCGGACATCGGCAAAAGGAATAAAATATGTATCTTGAAGTCCCAATATTATAAACCCCGATGCATTGTAAAGACTGGGCCTTAGGTCATAGTGAGGGGTCATATGGAAATAGGATAAGGGAGAAGATAGCATGCGCTAGGCCCCTGTCGAGATTTCAGAGGTTGTGAGAGTTGGAGTGACTCACATGCAAAGCCCTGAAACGTGAAAGCACGATGCACCTTTGTTGAGGCTCATGGTCACAGCCCATGGTCACGTGAGAGAAGCTTGCACCTGGTGCTTGTTTGCACGGGCCAAGTTTCCCAAGGACTTGTGAATTTGTTCGTGTTAAGAACCAAACATCAATATAGCATATAAAAACCTCAGGAAAAGTACTCAACGCCTTGAAAAAGAGATAATTTCAGATAACAAGCCTCTTCGAGGGGGCAACCTCCTTTTAC
>JZKD02S2233884.1:1902067-1916435 GCA_000966675.3 Picea glauca
TTCAAAATGAAAATGTCTCCTTGGTATATATAGGAGACTAGGAGGTATTAATGGCCTAAAGCCGACATAAATAAAATAACATTACTAATCTAAATTACAACTAATGGCCTAAATCTGACATAAATAAAATGACATTACTAATCTAATATGCCCCAATTAAGGGGTAATGAGCCAATATTAGGGCTTAACAGTTTGTGGGATTCCAGTAGGGAATCAAAATAGTTTCTTTATCCTAGAGAGTTAGTTCAATCCTTGACCGGGAGGTTAGTGGACCCTGCTGAGGTGGGGGTCTGCATCAAAGAGCTTATTTTTTGTTTGTATATTTCAGGCAAAGGAGGTAAAGGAGGTATTTTGATCCTATAAAAGTGGTATCAGAGCTTATTTTTTGTCTTTATATTTTAGGCGAAGGAGGTAAATGAGATAGTCTGATACCATCAAAGTGGTATCAGAGATTATTTTTCATTTGTAAATTTGAGGCGAAGGAGGTAAAGGAGATAGTCTGATACCGTCAAAGTGGTATCAGAGCTTATTTTTCGTCTGTACATTTCAGGCGAGGGAGGTAAAGGAGATAGTCTGATGTTGTCAAAGTGTTATCAGAGCTTAAAATCTGTCTGCAGATCATAGGCAAAGGAAAAAGCAGAAGTTGAGAATTCTCTTAGTTGCATAGTAAACAATAGGCTTTCTAGGAGGGCAGGTAGAGGAAGAAGAGGGATATTGAAGGCCATGAACATGATCCAAGATAAGACCACCAACAGAAAAGAAAGGATGAGATAGACAAAGATCTCAGCGAGATAAGAGCACAAATGGAAAATATTGCATTTAAAATGCAGCAGGATGCAAATGTGCATTGGGTGTATGAGTTTCCCATGAAGAAGAAGGTGAAGTGGCCTGTTCATAAATTATTGGCAAGAGGAAAACAAAGGCTATTGAGAATGTGGCTAAGGTATGTTGAAATCCTCAGAATTGAAGAGGATATGGTTCACATCTATGAGCCAAAAATAGGCAAGAGTCTTAGTGATGATGAGGAGAAGAGATCAGAGAAGGGTCTCTTAAACTACCAGGTGAGCAGTGAAGAACTTTCAAGTTTCCTAGAGGGAAATGAGAGGAGGTCAATGGTTGATCTCAAAGACTGCTAGGTGGGAAGTGAATAAAGTCCATATTTCTAGGTCGGAAAGGGAGAGGAGATGAAACTACTTGATAGTCTCATGAACTCAAAGGTGAGTTTGTATCAACAAGGAATGCTAATAGAGGAGGATCAAAGGAGTATGCTAATCATTAGGGGAATTGAGATATTCCTACCAAGAATCCTAGTTTAGTCCAGAGCATGTGTTGCAGATGCAACAATAGAAGAAGGACAACCACCAGTGACTTCCATAGAGGAAGAACAGAACGAGCAAACATTGACGTTTTCCCCAACAGGAGTAGAAGAGAATTCAGTAGAATTGTTCAAAATTTTTAGCTAGGAAGATGAACAAGAGATGACTGAAGCATTGAAGCCTATAGCAGAGAAGGAATCAGACATCATGGAATTTTATTATCTTCATGAAGAGTTGGAATCCCTAAAGAGAAGGGTGATAGTGCAAAGGTATCACATCCAACAGGTCAAGTTGGATATAGATGAAGCATACCAGCCCAAGGAGCAGTTGGAGATATGCCAGCAGGAGAACTGGTAGAAGAAAAGTTTTCAGAAAGGAAACTTGAGAAGAAAATCAATGATGAGACTGTATAACCGGAGTTTGTAGCAGGGTGGTGAGTTAATGCCAAAGAAAAAGAAAATCACAAGGGGGATCAAGTTCATCTTCCCATCAACAAGGAGGGAGTGCAGTGGAGTAGACTGCATAAAGAGAGCCACACATTGGAACAACTGGACAAGGAGATAGAAGAAATAAGAAGGATGATGTTGAGGTCATCACATGAGACTGCCAACGAGTAGAAGTCAAGCAAATGGGAGCCTGCCATAGTATCTAGGAAGAAGCAGTGGAAGCAACAAAGTAGTGGAGCATATGGAAAACTCCAAAAAATCATTTGAGAACCAGGTGGATTTCAATAGAGCTGGGAAGATAACGATCAGGAGATCATGAATTTTTCATAGCAGTGGAGTATGATGCAAGAGCATAGCTCCAACCCAACAACGTACCAACTATACAACACATTCAATGCACATTCAAGGAAGGGAGAGGCGTTAACCCTCTCATTTTAAATTTTAAATTGTAATTAAATGTTTGAAAGGCTGGAAGAGCCGAATCATTTCCTTTGTACAAGATATAAATAGAGTCTCCTTTAATGGTTGTTAGGATGATAAGATCTAGATCCGATTCGAACTAGACAACCATTTATTGTAATTCAATGTAAATTAATGAGAGTAGTTAGCTTGGAGGGAAGATCTCAAGGAGCCCCTCTTTTGTAAAATGATCTTTGTATCTACATTTATTAGAGTTAGTGAGGAGACAAGAAGAAGAGATAGGAAGAATAGAAGAGAAGAAGGAGAGAGTTGAGACTCTATTGTAGTCTGAGCTCACCCATATTGTAACCAAAGAGTCATATTAATACAAAGAGTAGTTTGTCCTGCATGAGATTCTTTATGTGTTTATGTGTAATTGAATGAATGTATTTTTATGTGTTTATATGCGTATGTTATAGATGTGTGTTAGATTCCATCTACAGGGATAGATAGAATTTCCTATCTGTGGGTTTTCTAATTTCAGTCTGGGATCTTTATGGCTTAATGCAAGGGGTTGCATGACAAAGTGTTGAAGACTTAGTGAGCCAGTGCAAAGAGTTCACATCCAAGGTCTGTGGAATTCAGGAAAGAATGTGCCAGGAGGGTGCATGAGAGGAATCATAAACTTAAGGGAAAATCCTCAAGGTTACTAAACACCTTGGAGGTGAGACTGTGTAGAGGAGGGCACAAGGAGAAAAAAAACCACTGAGGATTCCATGAAGCTCTGCCGGGAGGGCATCGAGCAAGTGAAAAGAGTGCACAAGAAGAACTCTATTTCATGTTCATAGATAAGAGAAGTGTCAAGGAGAGGAAACTCACAGAGTTATTGAATACTATGAAATCTCGGCAAGAAGTGCTTGAGTGGAAGTTGCCAACAAGGAACTTGCATCTCTTCTAGGGACAGAAGGGATAGAGACCTTTGAGGTCCGAGTAATTGAATCTCAAGGAGACAGAGTTGTTGAACACTCTGGAGGAAGACCTGTGTAAGGAGTGCACCAAGCCAACACTCAGACTGAGTGTTGAAGACAACCAATTGAAGGTTGGTCGAGCACAAGAAGTGTGCAGGGAAGAAGACTGTTTCAAGTTTGTAATATCAAGAGGAATCGTTCCTTTATGTACAAGGTTCCTGTAGAAAGAAGCAGAAGGTTGAGACACTTTGAGGTCCAAGACATGGACAAGATCAGGATAGGTAGTGCGAAGTTGCATGTAGAGCGCAAATATGTGCAGGGCCAAGGTTAAGTTTCATTGACAAAATCTCAGGAGGGAAAGTGGAAGTCGAGACCCAAGTCATCAGGCTCGGAAAAGAATCAAAGGCTGAGACCTTTGAAATATTTGAATTCTTCCAAGTCTGGGAAGAAAGTCAAATATCAGGAGGAGGAGCATCGACAACCATTAGATCAGCTGCGGAGGAGGAAATCTAGACTGTTGAATCTCCCATCCAGAGACCTAGAGGAATGCATAGAGGACAACATATCTTAGCCGTAGGATCTAAGTGTGTGGACCGACAGTTGTTGGATCCATAGGAACGTGAACGATTTTTAAAATCATTGGAATTGCATAGGAGAGTGGACATCGTGAAACATGAAGTCCCAAAATCATCAGAGACGTCCATCAAGAAGGGACGTGTGGAGAGCAGTCAGCGTTTCGCTGACTCTCACATTAGATAAGTCAAAGGAGATAATCATGAGAACTCGCAAGGCCTAAGTTCATGATTTGATGGTGGTCGTCAAGTCTCATAGGATTTGAGTCGTTGATTTGTGCCCTGAAATATCGACATTTTGGAATTCGGAAGCGTGGAGGAAGTTGTGACTCAAAAGTCACGAATTATGAAACCCTAATGCGATATGGACTGTCATATCATGGAGGAATCGAGGACCATCGATCTAGCATAAGTGGTCATCGGAAGTTCGAACATCGAGAAAAGGAAGAAAAGCTATATCGCGAAGTCCTAATATGCGAAACCCCGACGCACTTGAAAGATTGGGCCCCAGGTCATAGAAAGGGGTCATATGGAAAGAGGATAAGGGAGGAGCTAGAATGTGCTAGGCCCTTGTCAGGATTTCAGAGGTCAGGAGAGTTGGGGTTACTCACATGTAAAGTCCCGAGACGCAAAATCGTGACATGCCTTTGTTGAGGCTCATGGTCACAGCCCGTGGTCGCGTAAGAGAGGCTTTCCCCTGGCACTTGATTGGGCGGGCCAAATTTCACAAGGACCCATGGATTTGTTTGTGGGATTCCAACAAGGAATCGAAAGAGGTGCTTCAGCCCAGAGACTTAGTGTCATCCTTGACTGGGAGGTCAGCAAACACTGTTGAGGTGGGGGTCTACGTCAACCAACATTTTACTTACCCTTCTTATATATAGTCTCATAATAATACACCAACATATTAGTGACCCACTTATGTTTCTTTGGTGAAGACACTTGTTTTTCAAGTAAATACTTCATACTATGATTCAAAATCCATTTTTTTAATCCCTGCTACTTATAATGTAATTGTATAAATGTGAATTAGGATAGTGAGTCAATGTGTTGGGATGAAGAGCCTGTATTGATTTAATGTGTTTGGGGGTCAAATTATATATTATGTGAATTGAATAATTAATTAAATTAGTAATTGTTGGTTTTGATGTGAGAGGGATGAAAACAATGGGAGACTATGATTCCATAAGAGAGAGGGGTCCAAGGGGTGAGTATTTCTGAGTATTAATCCAACCGACATTATTGTTAGAATTTTGTATAAACCTCCTAATTTGTTTTTGAGTGTTCAAAATGTCAATCATTAATCTCATGTAAGAGGTTGGGTATGAGGAGTCACATCCCATAGTTAATGGGGAGCATGGGATAAAGTAAAATCATCTTTGGGAAGAGTGAGAGTCAAGAAAGCAAGGGAGAAGAAGGGAAATTCATATGGAGAAAAGACACAAGTTTTACATGCACATTTTGGGTAGAAAAAAGAGAGTTAAGTGATAATAAGAGAACCATCCATGTTTTTCTTCAACAAAGCCATTGTTTGGTTGTGTTTTCTGCTGAGAAATAGGTTCCCATGCCTATAAAAATGGGTTGTAATCCTCTAGTACATTTTCTTGTTGAGGAAATTACTCAAGAGTCTTATGAAGGCTGTTGTGAAAACTATTGAAGCAATTGAGATTTCCTAGAGTCCCCATTTGAGAGATTATTGGCCAACAAGGATCACTAGGGGCCCTAATAAAATAATGGTACATCTCAAGAGAGTGTGATCGATAAGGGTTACATTCCTTGGGTAGTGTGGGTTACAGTGGGGAAGAGAGAGTTGGTGGATCAAAACTATTGTAGGAGTAGAACCTAGGTTTGAGGCTACTATGGGTGGAGAGTGGATGGATAGAGGGCCTGATATCCTTGTGGACCCATAGCCTCATATTGGGGGTGGCCTATTATTGAAAGAAAATGAAAAGCAGTTCATATGGATAAGAGGTGCATCGTTTGTATGCAATCTGTTAGTTGACTATTAATAGATAAGTTTTATGTTGTTTTTATGATGATACTCCATAGTGTAAATGTTTTGTATGAATTTTTTGTGTTTTTTCTTTCTTGAACAATTACATTCATGGTTTTCTTTATTCTATAGATGAATTTGGATTTGTGATATCAGAAATGGTTAAACACATGTGTAGTATGTAGTTGGTAAGCTACATGAAATTATTAAGCTAAAAATATTAATTTTAATGTGTTTTCCACATGTAATGTTTCTTGGTGGGACTGGGGTATGTTACATTATTGTATCATATCTCCTGGTTAAAACGTCGAACTTGTATGGGCCAAGAACTAGTGTGAATTTGGTAAAACTTTACTGTTACAGATTTTGTCTGAGTAGATTTGGGGCAAACAATGGAAACTCAGGGAGAAATCCCCAAATTTATGAGAAACGTCAGGTCAAAATTTCCTCATAACCTTCGGACAAAGGTTTAATGGAATAAATATTTATAGTTGCAGATTTAAAATTAGACTTGGAAGGTATAATTTCACATTTTAATAGTTTCTATAGAATTTGAGAGAGTTTGATTAATCGACGACCAAGATCATGTTTTATCTCGAGATCAATAGCCTAGATTCATTTTAATATTTTTAAAATATTTTAAGGTTTTTAGAGTTATCAAGGTTGAGCAAATCAACAACTGAGATTCATTTCATCGGTTGGAAAAATGATACAGATTGACGGTTTGGATTCATTTTCTGTCGTTGAGAATTTGGAGTAGATTGATGGTTAGGATTTTCTTTCAAATCTTGGAAAATAGATCAAATCGATGGTCAAGAATCATCGATAGAGTTGGGATAATTTTGATTGATCAACAGTAAATATCATTTGAAATGGAATATCAACAGTTCAAATTCATTTGGGATTTGGTTGAGAATTTTAAAGTGTTGGAGTTGACCAAGAAATTTCACTAACGAACTATAGTTGGTTCGGTGAAACTGGAGAAGTGATTTAGTTTCCAACATAAATTTTTTACGACCGATGGTTGGGTTGGAAAATTTGGTGAAGTGCTTTCGTCACCAAGATAAATAACTGAAACAAATTATTGGGTTGGATATTTTAGAAAAGTGTATTGATGAAGAAAGAGAAAGTGTCGATAATTGATGGTCAATGGTTGGGATTCGACAAAATTGGCGAGGTGTGAGTTCATCCAAAATAATTTTTCAATGGTTGATGAAGGATATAGGGTTATGATGTGTCATTCCATATTATAATCCATGTTTCATGCCATGTCATCCAAGTTGAAATCTCATGATGATGTGTCATGCCACATCAACATCCATATGTCATGCCACATAAGTATATTTTCCACATCAAAAAAGAAATTGTTGATGGTTTATGGTTGGGTTGGTTGAATTGGGGAAGTATTTTTGTCAGCTAATAGGAATGGTCGATGGTCGATGGTCAGGTCGATTGAATTAGTAAGGTGTTTCATCGGCTAACGAGAATCACCAATGGCCACTGGTTGATGGTCAGATCGATTAGTTTAGTGGTGTATTGCAAATCACTTTCCAAAAGAAAGGGCCAATGGCTAATGGTTGGGTTGACATTTTTAGAAAAGTGTTGTGTGTGTCTAAAGGAAAACATCGATCATTGATAGATTTCGAATAAATTTTCCAGATTGTTTTAATTTGTCTATCGATGGTGGAAATTCTTCTACGGGCCTGGGGAAGGTTTAGTGGGTCAACAACTAATATTTTACCCAATTTGAGATCGAGGACTCATATTTAAACGCTATTATAATCATAAAATAGTCATTTTTCTAGGATAAATACTATTTTATAATATTTGTAATATTGTTATCATCATAAATACTGAGGGAAAAAACAACCCTCCCAACCAATACAATATCACCAAAATATGAGGACAACCTTGTCCTTCAAAGTCACAAAAATTGAGAACAACCTTGTTCTCCAATGACCATACAAATTAGACAATCAAACCTCAACAATATCCTGGAAATATCCTCTTTACATGAATCTATTGTAGACCACATGTACGCTCTATTGATGTTACATGTCAACCTATATGGATTTCTACCTTCCCATAAAATCAGATATGTGATTCACTGATTGGAAACCCACGTACATACAATGTTTTCTATCCTACAAAATGTGTGTAACCTAAATGTGATTCAACTGTCCACAACCCGTGTATATAGGTGCTTCATTCTCCAGCAAACCGTGTATTGTACAAAAAATATACTCCACATGTGTGACCTTCTTCGCTTCTCTCTTTAGAGCCAAATTCACCACCTTATAGAATTCCAATTTGTTGACATCACCAATCCTCCTAACACAAGTTCAGACTGACTTATGATAGCTCCATCATGTCTCCACACACTCTATATGATGTTTAATGTCACAATGACCTCTCTTATTTATACACAATCCTTAGGGGTCAACATGGAATCCCCTCCACAAGTTAACATCAAATTAGGATTTCATTGTAGGTCTGAAACCCCAACACAAGCCCATAAATCCCATCACCATACTCATGAATCCCCCACTTAAATACAAGGGTGTTTTGACCAAACCAAAAGTGTGATGTGGTTCCCATGATGACTTCCACATGCCCAACACTTAGGGTCATGTGAGAATACCTGTTGAAGCTACCAAAATCAACACTCTCTCTTAGAGAGAAAGGTATTCTCACAACACTTCACAAATGATAATGCATCCCTATGCTACAAAATCATCAAAACTCATTCTTAGTGAGGGATTCATTCAATATTCCATTATCACATGGAATTATCTCTATCTCTCACACTGAAACCAATACCACAACTTCTCTTTAATCCATCTGATTAGGTGCTCCCTCTATCACCAAAGAAAATATTTTTCTCCAGTCCTTGTGTCTAGCTTTATCCTCGGTCAATGAATCAAATCCTACTATATGGTATGATTCCATCTTGGAAGAGACCCTGATCCTAGAACTCTCCTACCATTGAACCTCATGTGCAACCTTCCTAGCCATATCAACCTGTGATACCATACTGAAAGTATTGGAATATGACTCGCTCCCATATGTACCTAAAGGTTGGTTCCCAATAAACAATTGAATCTTCCTCTGAACCTCTTGAATCCCTCTAAAGTTAGATTCCTTCTAAGTCTCTTGAATCCCTCTGAATTTAGACTCCCTCTGAATATGCACAATCTCCATAACTACCTGTTATTTTTCCACTATCCTTTGCATAGTCTTAGGAGGCTTCTCTCCCCACTGGATCCTAAGGGATAATTCCCTCTGAAATTGGGCTCCCTATAAGCCTGTATCACTAGTATATCTACCCTTTTCACTAGTAGTGGATATACTTTATCCCTCCTCATCTATCTCTCTTCTCTGGCTAGCCACAACACTCATAGGATGGCCCCTCGGCCTATATAGGTTTCCCTCTCTAACTCCAATAATAATTGTTGATATGAAGCTATATCATCTAGGCAAAAAAAATACATGTCCATAACGAAATAATATGGGTTACCCCTTCCTCTCAATCTCTGAGAATGAGAGGAAAATTCCCCTGTGTTTTGGAGCCCATAACACATTTGTCACCCTCAACATCTCTCCTGAATCTAATCGAAACGATATTGTACCATATCCTTGTACTCCATGTTTGAATCCCATGAAAACCTCCACACACAAATTTGATCCATTATATATGAAAGTGTCAAACAACTCTTTAGTACCTATCATATGGAAATATGCTCTGCTATCCACCAACCAATCCCCGTATTGGGAACTATAATAATGATCTGGATTATTTTTGGAATGAAATGAGAGTGAAGATATGATAAAGAAATGTACAGATATATATCATATATCCAATAATATAACTGAGATATATCATATGTATATAAAAAGAGGCACATATATACAGTAATAAACAATTTAGATTAATGAATGAAATGTACAAAACAATAAAATTGCAGAGTGAAAGACTTGGTGGAATCGTGGAAGATTATATATGAAAAGAGATGTGATGGATATGCTCTTTAACAAGAAGATGATTATTAAAATGAGGCTCCAAAGGCATTTTTAACATAAATAAAATCCAAAACCCTAACCCCAGAAGATGAAAATCCAACAATTGTGTGGACCTCATTTTGGGTAGTAAGGTGTATCAACTTCCCGGGGGAGTAACTTTGGCATATGATCTTCGTTTGGGATGCACAGTAGCTTGTTGGAAATGTATTTACAATCAACTTCATTTAAAAGGCCCAATCAGAGTATTTTTTTATATTTGAGGTGACCTATTGTGAAAAAATGTCGTTTAGGCCCTCAAAATGGCCTCGGAAGTTTGGGACCCGAAAAACTGCTAAAAATAATAAGTTTCCAAAAACATTTTTTGAGCTAATTGGAATAGGTGGGTGGCCACCGAGACCCTCATAGATAAATACTCCCTCCTTAGGAAGAAATGGCTTCTATTTCATTGAGTTCCCTGGCAAAAGGGGAAAGCATTTTCTGAATCTGAATCTTGGTGAATTGATTTCCTTGCGGGAGAAGTCGCGTTGCTTAGCTTGTTTAAGACTATCACAAACTTGTTGTTGGAAGAGTTGAATCTATTCAACCAGACTGTTGTATCTTGGATTGATTAGGAAGTGTGTAGGTACCATTGTAGGTGAAGAAAAAATATCTTCTTTCTCTTCTGCAATCTGCTTCTATTGTAATGAAAGGTCTTGGGCCAAGGCTACAGTGGTTGCAGTTTCCTTATGTTCACCTTTTCAACAGATTGTGAAGAGGATGAATTTTGCAGTATGAGAGATTATCTTGTGGCACTATTTTGGTGGGACAGTAATCAAAACTACCTATGGTATCTTGTAGAGATGAACCCCTAGAGTAACAATGACACTACAGGGTTGAGACTCATAAATAGCATGGCGCTTCCACATATATGGGTGGCCCAAAAGAAAATCACATACATACATTGGGTAAACATCACATAATACCTCATCATTGAATGGATAGATGCAGTATGAAAATCGACATTGTTGGTCGATAGAGAGATCTCGTCCCTAGTGAAGCCACACAATGTTGTATGGTTGGGGGTGTGATGTTGTCAATAATCCCAATTGTTTGAGAGCCTATGCTGAGATGAGGTTCTTCTGGCTTCTTCTATCAACAATAAATTATAGTGGGGTCCCCTTCACTCACATTTGTAAATGAAAAAGGTGTTCTCCCTCTTCAGGATCTACTAGTTCTTTTGGTTAAATTGTTGAGGTTGGGACAGTAACAATGGGTTCTACGTCGATGAAATTTCTTCTCCCATTATATTTTGAATCATATTATGAATCAGGGTTTGACACATTTTCTTTGATCTCGGCCACCAATGATTGTTTTGAGCGACATTCATTAGTGTTGTGTGAGGGACGCTTGTGCAAATTGCACCACTTTCCAGTGTCCTTATTCATCTTTTTGTTACCCTTATTTTTCTATGGATTAGTTTGGTTTTCGGTAGGGTTGTTGTTATGGTCGTATTTAACATACTTTGGTTGTTGTGGATTTGTAGACCCGAACTCCATTTTGTTATGGTGCATAAATTTCTTCTCGATTTTGACAACATATCGATAGGGAGTTCATAGTGATGAGATGTCCAGGAAATCCATTTCCATTTAGATGTACCTATGGAGAGCCACGCAGTATTTCAGAACCAGATGTTGTTCAAATTCTTTGATACCTAGATTGGTGCACGAGATAAGGAAAGTATTTGTGAACTATGGAACTATTTGGCCCCTCTCTTG
Organism: Picea glauca; assembly: GCA_000966675.3. Lineage (NCBI taxonomy): Eukaryota > Viridiplantae > Streptophyta > Pinopsida > Pinales > Pinaceae > Picea > Picea glauca. Next base: position 1,913,536 of record JZKD02S2233884.1, read on the forward strand.
CTGTAGTGTGGTTCATCTCATGTACTGGTCGTCATAGTTATAAACATGGTAATATTGTTCCTTGATCGCATCCACAAAAAAATCCCAAGTGGGATCGACCCCATATATTCCAAACTTCTCTATGGAACTTTGTTCCCAATAATTTTCCCATAAATGTTTGACATGGGGGAGATCCTTAAAGAGTGCAAACATGATATCTTCCATGTTAGAAAAAATTTGAACAAAGAAATAACCTTGTAGCAGACTTAACCATTGTTCTAGGGAATTCACATTGATCTCACTTTCAAATACAGGAATATAAAAATTAACTTGTACCTTGAAAGGAGAGGTTCCTCCAAAGTGGTATCTTGATGAATACGTGCCTACTGTTATCGGTAGGCATTGAAGGATTTGGGAAAAAATCTCCATCATTTCGACCCTCTGTCGCGTGAGAGATTGCTCAAGCAACAAATTAATAGAATCTTCCTTTGTCATCTTTATTTTCTTCTTCCATGGAGGGTTTCTTGAGAGTGAAAGAGTGATTTTCCTCAAGAGACACAATCTCGATACCCAACTTTCTATACTCAAACCTCATCGATGACATGCACTGAAAACAATCAAGAGTAGTCTGCTTTGATACCACTGATCTGGATTATTTTCGGCACGAAATGAGAGCAGAGATATAATAAAGAAATGTATATTGATATATCATATATCCAATAATATATAAGAGATGTATCATATGTATATAACAAGAGGAACAAATATATAGTAATACACAATTTCTATTAATGAATGAAATGTACAGAACTATAAAATTACAGAGTGAAAGACTAGCTAGAATGGTGGTAGCTTATCTCTAAGAAGAGATGTGATAGCTATGTTCATTTGAAAGAATATAATTATTAAAATGAGGATATTTTTAACATAAATAAAATCAAAAAACCCTAACCCTGGAAGTTGAAAAGCCAACAATTTTGTGGACCCTGTTTTGGGTAGTTTGGTCTATCAACTTCTCAGGGGCGTAACTTTGGCATATGATCTTTGTTTGGGGTGCACGATAGCTCATTGGAAAGGTATTGACAAGGAGAATAATTTCATAGGATAAATAAAATTTGACATCTATAATTGAGCTTATCAACCATAAAAAAACATCATTTAGGCCCCTCAAGATGGCCCCAGAAGTTTGGGACCCGAAAAACTGCTAAAAATAGTAAGTTGCCAAAAAACAGTTTTGAGCCAGTTGGAATAGGTGGGTGGACATAGAGATACTCCTATATCAATAATCCCTCCTTAGAGATCAATGGTCTCCATTTTGTTGAGCTCCCAGGGGAGAGGGGAAAGCGTTTGCTGAATCTGAATCTTGTTAACTTGCTTGCCTTGTTGGAGAAGTCGTGTTGCTTAGCTTGTTGAAGACTGTGATGAACCTATTGTTGGTGGATTTGAATCTTCTCAACCAACCTGTCATATATTGTCTTGAGTGGGAAGTGTGTAGGTACCAATTTAGGTTAAGAAACAATATATTCTTTCTCTTCTACAATATGCTTCTGTTGGAAAGAAAAGTCTTGGGCCAAGGCTGTAGTGGTTGCGGTGTCCTTCTGCTCACCTTTTGAATAGATTGTGAAGAGGATGAATTTTGTATCTTGTGGCACTATTCTAGTGGGAAAGTATTCGGAACTACCTCTGGTATCCTATAGAGATGATCCCCTAGAGTAACAATGACACTACAGGGTCGAGACTCATAAATAGCATGGTGCTTCCGCATATATGGTTGGCCCAAAAGAACATCATTGACATCTAGCGGGGCAACATCACATATTACCTCATCCTTGAAGGGTTTGATTTCTAGTGTCCTTCTTCGTCTTTATGTTACCCTTATTTTCATATCGATTGGACTAGTTTTTATGGTCATCTTTACCATACTTTTGTTGTTGCAGATTTGCAAACCCAAACTCCTGTTTGTTTTGGTTCCTAAGTTTTTTCTCAATTTTGAAAGCATATTGATAGGAAGTTCCCAGTGATGAGACATACAAGAAATCCATTTCATATTTGATGTACCTATGTAGAGCCCCATAGTGTTCAAAACCCAATTCTTCTCCGAGTCTTTGATACCTAGCTTGGTGCGCAAGGTATGCAAAGTATTTATCAAATTCGGAACTATATTTCGCCTCTCTTTCTATTGTGTGGTCCATCTCATATATTGGTCATCATAGTTACCAATAGGGAAATATTTTTACTTGACTGCATCCACAAAAAATTCCCAAGTGGGCTTGACCCCATATATTCCAAACTCCTATGTGGAAATTTTCTCCTAGTAAGATTCCCACCAAATTTTGACATGGGGGAGAGCCTTAAGGATTGTGAAGGTGATATTTTTCTTGTCGAAAAAATTGTTAATGGAGAAATAACCTTCTAGTAGATTTAACGATTTTTCTAGGACATATGCATTGATCTAACCTTCAAATATCAAAATATCAAAATTAACTTGTACCTTGAAAGAATAGGTGCAAGTGTCTACTTGATGAGTACAAACCTACTTTTATCGGTAGGCGTTGAAGGATTTGGGAAAAATTCTCCATCATTTTGTCCCTATGTCACGTGAGAGCTTTCTCAAGTAATCGATTAATAAAATATTCCTCTCTATCGCCTTTATTGTATTCCACCATGGAGGGTTTCTTGGGCGTGTGAGAGTGATTTTTATCAAGAGAGACAAGCTTGAGACCCAACTTTCTATACTCAGACCTCGATGGGGGCATGAACTGAAAAACGATTAAGAGCAACATGCTCTGATACCATTGATCCGAATTATTTTTAGCATGAAATGCCAATGGATATATAATAAATAAATGTACAAAGATATATCAGATATCCAATAATATAACAGAGATATATCATAGGTATATACAAGAGGCACATATATA